>JAFMOD010000353.1:2131317-2160727 GCA_019802435.1 Corydoras maculifer
CCCCGTGTCTGCGTGGGTTTCCTCCGGGTTCTCCGGTTTCTTCCCACAGTCCAAAAACATGGATCAAGTTAATTGAATTCTCAAAATTGCCCAATTTAGAGTGTGTATGTGTGAGTGAGTGTGTACCCAGCGATGGATTGGCGCCCTGTCCTGGGTCTATCTGCCCAGCGCCCGAGACGTTCTCCCCTGGATGGGCATGGGGAACCCCACCGCGACCCTAGATAATGAATGAATGAATGAAAGGAATAAAAATGTAAAATCTCCTATTTTAAAATTGTACTAATTAATCCTAAAAATGTCTTCTGTGTGGTAAGCTATAGTTCTACAGACCACGGAGCAAAGTTTGTTAACAGGAGCAATGACCTTTGGTCATGGTCCTCAGGGGAGAAGATCCAGCAATGGATTTTCAAGGACAGACATGTACAGCTTGAACAGTTCACATCAGAGGTCATTGATTTTCTTGTCCTCCCTGTTTTTTTTAAAGCGATAATTGGAGCATCAAGGTTTGTTTTAGCTTGCCATTTGACCTTCATGGACTTCATACTAATACTTTGACCCAGCTAGGGTTCACCAGCTGGTCAGAAAAGGAAGTGAAGCTTTTCACACTTTTATTGAGTTTTGTAAGAGCGCATGTAATTCTATTCTATTCTATTCCAACTGCATATATCGTATATAGAGTATTGTTGTTACTTCTTGTTTTTAAATAGATCTTTACATTCAAAAATATTTAGATGCTGCAAAGAAAGAGTTAATACTGATTCTCTGCATTATAAACCTGTATGAAGTAGAAGAGATATGTGTTAATCCCCTATGTGGTTTCCCAGAAGTGGTGAGTGCTTGGTTTGGTAAATGTCAAGGCATTGGAATGTCAGTCCTGCAGCCATGGGAACCGTATAGCAAATCAATATGACATCATTTCTCTCAATTAGGGATTGCTTATTGTTTGTCCAAGGCATTGTTTGTGTATGTCTTCAGACCAGATCCACAAGGTATTGTCTAAAAGATTATAAAAAGCTTAAGACAGCAATTTTGGAGCAAGTACAGTGCAGTCCATATTCCCTTATTTCCTAACTACTTCTCTACAGAGTAGAACAAGACCTGCTTGTATTGATTGGATAGGATGATACATACCAAATTCCATTTCAATTTCTACGTTTATTTTTCATTATCCCATTATCCTGGCCAAAATCAAATAAATGGTCCTCTTCTGATAGTTTCCAGTTCATACAAGCTAAAACAAAGCTCTTTTGCTAGATACAATTATGTGCCAATTACATTCGCAAAAATGATGAAACTGAAATCTTTGAGGACAGTATGTTGAATGTGAAGGTTAAAGGGGTAAGAATACCATTTGTTCTCAGTAGTATATATTACTGATAAAAATTGTCTTTAGAAATAAGCCTTTAGTCTTATTTTAGTACTTTTTTGTATTTTTATATTTTAAATATAATATGGTGTAATATATATATATATATATATATATATATATATATATATATATATATATATATATATATATATATATATATATATATATACACACACACACACACACACAAAACATCTCAAGAAATAAATCACAAGTACCAGATTACTCAAAATACCAGACTGACTGCAGCATGGTGGCTTAGTGTTTAGCATGTTCACCTCTCAGCGCTAGGGATTCCAGAATACCAATCTAGGTGGAGTTTCCATGTTCTCCCCGTGTCTGCGTGGGTTCTCCAGTTTCCTCCCACAGTCCAAAACCATGGATCAAGTAAATTTAATTCTCCAATTTACCCCATATAGAGTGTGTTTGTGTGCATGTCTGTGTGAATGAGTGTGTGTGCCTAGTGATAGATTGGTGCCCTGTCCTGGGTGTATCTGCCCAGCTCCCGAGATGTTCTCCTCTGGATGGGCATGGGACGCCCCCCCCCCCGCAACCCTAATAGAGGATAAAGCGGAAGATAATGGATGGATATATATGTGTGTGTGTGTGTGTGTGTGTGTGTGTGCACGTGCATGCTGTCTGGGATCTGGCTTGTAGGTGTGAGCATGAATGTGATTGCATGTGTACAATATTACATCTTGATTATTTAATGATATCTGCAGCAGCAAATTAGTATAATGCATTTATTTGTTCATTGCATGAAAAATATATACTGGATGGAAGGGCTAATAAATGAGAGTCTGCAAAGCAAATTGCATTATTAAAATCTCTGGCATTGGCAATAAGCGTTGTTTAAAACACAGTTTGTAAACATAGACTGTGCTCTTAGGTATAAAATTAAACCATAGCAAGCAGTTATTAGAGTTACAAATGTACTTTGTTTTTAATGCTTGATGAACATGACCTTTTGTTTACTTTATAACGTACACTCCATGTTCCTAAACTGATTTTTTTTTTTTTATCAGCTAAAGTTATTATATACGTTCACTTTGTAGTGACACAATTGCAATAATTCCTCAGTTTGTGCACAGGCTAATGAACCCCCAATCTCATTGTCACTGCAGTGCTTAGTCATCCACTAAAACCAGTGCTGTAATGGTCCTGTGGGTCCTGACCATTAAAATAACAGACTAACATGTACTAACAGTAAGTTAAATTATGGATGGTTTACAGTCTGAAAATGAAAACTATATTTAGCATAAGTATTTGTAGTTTGAACAGATGAAATAGAGAATAAGTGTAAAAAAAAAACAATGCGGTGTACTAAATACAGTCGCAGATAAGTGTATGTTTAATGTGCACAGTTTTTTTTTTACATTATAAAAAATATATTTGAAAAATACTATAAGAAATAATAAACTCGAACAGATGTAAAAAATTATATATAAATCTATTTAATTATCAGAGAAGTTCAGGAGATTTCTCAAACCATTTTTTTTTTCTTATTCTAATTCGCAAGTTTTTTTTTCCCCTCTCATTTATTTCTGTAGCTTGATAAAGTGTAATAATAGTCAAATATAAAGTGAAAATAAATAGATAAAGTGAAAATAATAGTTCATTCATTCATTATCTCCCGCTTATCCTCTGTTAGGGTCGCGGTGGGGTTCCCCATGCCCATCCAGGGGAGAACGTCTCGGGCGCTGGGCAAATACACCCAGGACAGGGCGCCAATCCATCGCTGGGAACACACTAACTCACACAGACACACTCTACAGGGGCAATTTTTCAGAATTCAATTAACTTGATCCATGTTTTTGGACTGTGGGAGGAAACCGGAGAACCCGGAGGAAACCCACGCAGACACGGGGAGAACATGGAAACTCCACCCAGATGGGGATTCGAACCGGGAATCCCTAGCGCTGAAAGGCGAATGTGCTAACCACTAAGCCAACGTGCCGCCCAAAATAATAGTTATGAATAATAAATAAATAAATATAATAATTAAAATAAAACTTATAATATTGTCATGTTCTATAAAAATGTGTGATTTTTTTTTTCAGTCGAACCAGATTATTTATTAGCTTTATGCCACACTAAACCATGCAAATGCAAATTAATTAGGGGACTGATCTGTAATGGCTTTATCACTAACTTACTTGCTTTAGTCCTCATGTATCCTAGCAACAATGTTAATTGTCAGTGGACAACATTTTCTCAGAGAAGATTTTTATGCTGATATAGTGAACCTATGTTTAATATAGAAATGTGTTTATTTACAATATCATGCTTCTTTTATTAGTACAAGAGCATCATGACACAGTAAGATACGTTATGTGGATTATATCATAGAGAAGCAACAGTAACTTGTGACTACATGTTGTAGTATAACTATTTATTAGTACAGCTTCTATGTTCTTTGTTCCTCTACTGTACAGGTTTTCCCCTAAAAATTTTATGAATTGTTTTAAAGAGGAATTAATTATTTGGTTTCTCTGTAACTTGTTTTAATTAACTATATGTATTTTTTTAAAGAAAAATAATAGTAGCATACTTGGTGAGATCAAAGCACTGAGTAATTACAAATTAAATTATGTAGCTTAATATTAGATGCCATTTTAGATTTACTACTAGCAATTTAACAGTATTTTGTTTAATGGACTTGAGAAAACCAGATAAGTGGGTCAATATGTTTGAATGAATGATTTTCTGCATGTGTTAATTGTGGGGACCAGTTTACACAGGGGGAATTTCTAATTTTTAGAGGGTTTGCACATTTAAAAACAAGTAAATTATTCAACAATTAAATTAAAGTAGGATGGGGTTAGGGTTAGGTGTTTAAAGTTAGGGCAAATCTTGATGAATTAGAATGAAGCTTATGTGACGTCCCCACAGTGCATGAAGTGTGCGTGCATGTATATGTGTGTGTGTATATCCCCAAGGTAGGTCCGGTATGTTTATAAAAATGAGCGCCTTTTGTAACAGTGCATAATATCAGCTACTCACACACCTCTGGGAAAGCTTAGACTGCAGGGAACACTAGGAGGGTTTGTCTTTCCTTTTAAACCCTTTAAAATGGCTGCTGTGTTGAATGCATGCTGATCAGGCCACACAATACCGCTCAAGAAGATATCGGAAGCAGAATATACAAGACCTTTTCCCACAACAGCCCCAAACACAAACAGATGTACAACATATACACATATAAAAGATGCATTTTTTTTTTTTTTTTACAAAAAAAATGCATCTTTGGTGCATGGATAGATGTTCTGTCATTTGTTCTTGGTTGTTAAGAGGTACCACTCGGAATTTCATTTTTTTTATGTACAATGACAATAAAGATCTCTATTCTAATCTAGTCCAATCTACTGATTTCAAAAGTCAGTTTTTTTGTTTACTGTAGTGACTTAAAGAATTGTATTATGATTATTAGGTTTAATTATTTTAGTTCAGCAATGTACGCATGTGATTGCTACAAGCTGTACAGAGGCACATTCATACTGAAACAGATGGGATTTTCTTTTTCTTTTTCTTTTTGGGATTGTCTTTATGACACTTAGCCGCTGGATTTCATTATATTTTCACCAAATGGAAAGAAATAGGGCGGCATGATGGCTTAGTGGTTAGCACGTTCGACTGTCAGCGCTAGGGAATCCTGATTCAACTCCCAATCTGGGTGGAGTTTCCATGTTCCCTCCGTGTCCGCGTGGGTTTCCTCCGGGTTCTCCAGTTTCCTCCCATAGTCTAAAAACATGGATCAAGGTCAATTTAATTCTCCAAATGACCCCATATAGAGTGTGTTTGTGTGTGTGTCTGTTTGAGTGAGTGTGTGCCCAGCGATAGATTGGCGCTCTGTCCTGGGTGTATCTGCACAGCACCCAAAACGTTTTCCCCTGGATGGGCATGGGGAACCCCCCGCGACCCTTGTAGAGGATAAAATGGAAGATGATGGATGGATGGAAAGAAAGATTATTGGTTAGTCCTTAAAATTGACTTTCATGTGTTTGTGTTTATCTGTAGTGTCAGAAAAATGGCTAAATAAATAAATAAACTGTGAAGTTGTATTAGTGTAAAATCCTGTGATATTCTGTGAATCCTGTAATGCACGGTATTGCTGAACATTAAGATGTTAAGCTTTTTATGAAATGGCCCAACATAACTTGTATTTACAGCAGGGACGTCAAATAATTAAAAAAAAGTTTAAAAAGTCTGTGATAAATTTGACTGAATAATAAATGTTTTTCCAGTGAGCTTTACAGTTAAAACCTAAATTACAGTTTCATTTATAAGTTTCAAAAACACAGTGGAGCTTACAATACCAAGTGTTACCTTTTACTTTATTTTCCAAATCCTTAATTTTGTGTTATCTTGCCTTAATAATGCAATCTCACCACTGTCCAAACTGAATGTTATCCATGCTTAATTCAATCACTGTGGTGTCTTTCTTTTTTACTCTATCCTTCGTTTGTACTTTTTTTTTTCTTTACTGCTGTTACTTTGATTTGTCTTTTTTTTCTTATCATGACTGAATCCTACTCCATGTACTCTTCATCTTGTTGACTAGTCCCAGTGTGCATCTACATTACTAATGCCTACTGTGAAAGAAAAAAAAGAATTAAATGAGACCAGAAGGAAATAAAAATGTGTGTATTTGTGTCAGAGCTTTCTGTCACTTATTGTGAACAAATTACAGTTATTTGTAAGTGCAGCTGTGTGTGCAGAGCTTAATTGTCGTAAGATGTGCTGCTTGGCTGCATTAGTGTGGTTAGTTTGTGTATATGTAGTGGGATAGTGGACAGGAACACATTTTAAATCTTAAAGCCATTTTGGTAGCATTTTAGAAGCAAAAGAAAGTGTTTTTTTTTTATTTATAAAATTTGTTGTCTGATTTATTATTTACTTAAAATAATCATGCATTTTTTTTAGAAAATGGAGAATGACATTAACCTTTCTTAATATATGAATTACAAACCTATATTAATTTTGACAGGACCGATTTATTAAACAATTCAAGTGATTGCCAGATAGTGTTAGTGCAATTTACATCTATCCCCGATGAGCTTGTATGATAGTGTATTGTATTCTTCTTTTAATTGTAAAAGTATTATATAGGTCTAATCACTAAATACTTTTTGTTTTGTTTTTTTGCTTTTTGTGATTTCACCAACCAGAAAATAAAAAATGAGTATAAGTTGACTATAAGTTTTTTGTTCATCATGGTCACCTTGGTTTGTAAATGTGTTCTTGGCTATAAAAAGATTAAAAACAGAATATGTGTGCAAATCATGAAAACGTTTGAATAAATTAAGTGCATAGTTAAGTACATATATTACACTGTAATTGAACGAAATATAAGATAATATATATTATAACGAAATATAACTCCATTTTTAATTTTGCATTTTATAACCAATCAATTTATTCTTGTGTTCATTTAAATGTAGACATGTACACAGCTGTAGACAAAACACGTGTTTCAAACATTTTTAATAAAAATTATGTATAAACATGAGGGAATAAAAATGCATTTTACTACAGGGAAATACAATAATAAATGTATCAACTAAAGTTCAGAATCAATTTATAAACCCAATATATTTCTGTTTTTAATCTGTAGCAATCATTTCCGTAAGTTACTTCTTAAACTTATAGACATTTACCTCTATATTCATTCATTCATTCATTATTTTCCGCTTTATCCTATATTAGGGTCGCGGTAGTCCCCATGCCCATCCAGGGGAGAACGTTTCGGGCGCTGGGCAGATACACCCAGGACAGGGCGCCAGTCTATCGCTGGGCAAACACTCACGCACTCTATATGGGGCAATTTGGAGAACTCAATTGACTTGATCCATATTTTTGGACTGTGGGAGGAAACCGGAGAACGCGGAGGAAACCCACGCGGACACAGGAAGAACATGGAAACTCCACCCAGATGGGGATTCGAACCGGGAATCCCTAGTGCTGAGAGGCGAACGTGCTAACCACTAAGCCACTGTGCCCTCCTTTACCTCTATAATGTTTTCTTTAAAATATAGATTTAATATGAGTTGAACATTATTGCTGACTTGATCAATGTACAATTTATACACAGTTTTTAAAAAATTGTTTTAAACCCCATTTATTTGTTGGCACATATTGGCAGTTTTGATGTGTCACTGACTATAAAATGATGACCAAACTTTTAGTATTCTTAGAAACATTACTACAGCCTGCTGTCTTTTTTTAAATCATCGTGAACCACATTCAATCAAGCAGATTGCAGTTCCTTTCTATTAATCGATAGTTATTATCCAGGTAAGCTCTGTCTACAGGATCTGTCTGTGACCTCTATCTGTATTGCAAAGAGATACAAGACTTTAAAGAGAAATCGGATTTAGGCGAATTGACCCAAGTGTCTTTGACACTACTCGCATTGCCTTTTGCTTCTTAATTGCTTTTTAAAGTTATAAACTATTTAAAATCCCCATCAGAGTGCTAATAGAAATGAAGTAATAGCACATACTAACAGTGATATTGTGCTATTATCAAAAATGAAGACCTTGCTTTTGGTTTGATGATTTCAGTTTCTATTTACTTACAATAAATTAAAATACATAAACTTTGTATTTTTATATATATATATATATATGTGTGTATATATATATATATATATATATATATATATATATATATATATATATATATATATATGTGTGTGTGTGTGTATATGTATATATGTATATGTATATATTCATGTGCATGTACTTTTCTAGCTGGTGGCACTCGTTTACCTATTGTGCTGTTTTGTTTCTTGTTTAGACTTCTATGTCAGATATGATTCAATAGATGCAATATGTGAGTTTTTTTTTGCAGATCTTTTTCGTTCAGTGATTTCCCTGTATTTGAGAGAATTTCATCATAGTTTTGCTTATTGGAACCTGCTAAACACTTCTCTCTTCTGAATTTTATTTCATTTTTATTTTTGAGTTTTTTTTTCTTTTATATTTAAACATTGTGTCAAAATATTACACGTTGATTCCCCGCTGGATAAGAAATCTGTGAAAGTTGTAGTTAAGTTGAAGTTTATTATTAGATTACTATATGTGTATGTATACAATACATACATACATACATACATATATATATATATATATATATATATAGAGAGAGAGAGAGAGAGAGAGAGAGAGAGAGAGAGAGAGAGATCTACTAGGGTCATGGGGGTTCTACCAATCTATCGCTGGGCACACACTCACTCACACAGACACACACACAAACACACTCTTTCCGGGTAATTTGGAGAATTCAACTGCCCTTCATGCATGTTCGAACCGGGAATCCCTATTGACGAGAGCCAAACGTGCTAACTAAATTTTAGTAGAAATAACAAAACAGGGAGCATCAAATGTTGGATACTTTTGGCTGAATCGTGGTTCAGAGACACTCTGTTTTTACCTTACAGTAGATGAAAAAAATTACAAATCAAACTATGTATTACATTATATATTCAAATTTGTCATTCATTAAGTAAAATAAGGTATAAGGTAGAATTTTGTGTTTACTATAATTTGGGTGAAGATAAGTACAGTAGATCGGGACATTTCTGCATTTGCTTCTTACAAGGGGTAAATACACAATTATTTGAATTATTTATTTAATGCTTTACTCACCTCTGGTGTCTTTTAAAATAAATTCTTGATTATTATACTGTGCATGAAGTATACATTACCTTATGTAATGCTGTAACTGTTTTTGAGGGGGCAGACATGCCCATTCAATAAGCATAAAAGTATACATTTTAAAAGTGCTCAGAGTTTGCTGAATCTGTCGAATGGTTCTCATTGCAGAAGTTTGGCTTTGCCTAATGGCCTCTGAGTTGAAGCCCTAATGCTGTTAGGGAGTTATGGTATAAGTAGATTGCTGGTGTTTTGAAATCGACTGCAGTGCTGACCTAGTTTTTTCTGTTCTCCCCCACTCTTTTCACACTTTTATCTCCAACCAGACTTCCGAAAGCAGAACACTGCACACAGCTCATTAAAGCTGTGGTGTTAGAAGTTTAAAATAAAATACTTCTTTTCTTTTTTTGAGGAAAAAAAATTGGACTAAAAACTTCAATGGACCAAGCGAAACAACAATGTGCAAAAAATGAAAAACAGACCAGAAGGAGGTCTCACATGAACCTGTGACCAATGAAATATATTAAAAATAATAATAATTTAAATAACCCAGTGTCTGTTGTTTAATTTTAAGTATAGTGATTAGTTCATTTGTAGTATTACAGTTGCACACTGTAGTACATATGTTTGTATACTTTTGTTAGTATCAGTTCTTTAAGGCTTAGAAACAACACAGAGCAGGTAGAGAGTGGTGAAGTATTCTCATCATTATTATTATGACATGACGACATGGTGGCTTAGTGGTTAGCACATTCGCCTCTCAGCACTAGGGATTCCTGGTTCGAATCCCCATCTGGGTGGAGTTTCCATGTTCTCCGGTTTCCTCCCACAGTCCAAAAACATGGACAAATTAATTGAGTTCTCCAAATTGCCCCATGTAAAGTGTGTTTGTGTGAGTGAGTGTGTGCCCAGTGATAGGTTGGTGCCCTGTCCTGGGTATGTCTGCCCGGTACCCGAGACGTTCTCCCCTGGATGGGCATGGAAAACCCCTAGAAGAGGATAAAGCGGAAGATAATGAATGAAAAAATGAATTATGACATGACATTGTCATGTCAATAGTGCTTGTAGGACATGCCGGTGGACTATTCTCAGTCCATCAGTGTCACAGAGATGTTTATAAACTCCATATTTTAACGGCTATAATAAATCCAAAATTTTTTAGTTCCTGTTATGCCATTAAGAACATTAAGTTTTTATTTATTTATTTATTTATTTATTTTTGTTTTAGAACGGTCTATGTGTATTTTTGTCCAAATATTTTTCCTCTCCATTTTCTCTCTATTAAATTAGAAAGTAAATTGTTCGGCAGAGCAAATTGCCATGAGCAAAACCTGTATTAAATATTGCTTATTTAAATGTGATTTAAAAAATAATAAATAAATAAATAAATAAACAAAAACATAAGCTGGATGCTTTATCAGCATCTTTATATTTTGATCTTTTTTTTAAGCATTGTTCCACATTGCACAGACTCGGAAAAGGAAAAGTTAATTAACAGTGCAAAACTTGTAGCTCACTGATGGTTAATTGTGTCATTTCTTAAATAGTTTCAGCCACAAAGGTTTTAAAACAGCTTACTGTGTAATTTGAAGCCATCTTAAATGGGGAGAAACAAACGGAAATGCTAAATGAAAAGATCAGTTTGAATGAAGCCTAATAGAGATATAGAGTAAGTAGGTTCAGATGATTCTGATGGCTTAAATATACACAAATAAGCTTTTCCTTTCTTCTTTTTAATATCTTTGTAGTAACATAAGGGTCGGCAAAATTTGGCCATGTGAACTATATATATTTACAGAAAGATATACATTAATATTAGTATTCTCATAAAAGGTCTCTTGCTTTGGTGTTCTCCTGTGTCTACCCTGGAATAAACTGGTGCAGCACACAATAATGTAAAGTGCACACTACACAATTTAGTCATGATTCTCTTACTGCAAACAATTTGTCAGGAACTTAAAGCAGTGTTTATGACTGGGATAAATTGGCATTCACCTAAAACTTGCTCATTGCTTATTATTATTTTTGCATATTTGTCAAGGGGCACTACAGTGGAGACAATCCTCATTTTTGATTTACCACAGTTTACACTGGATGCCCTTTCTGAAACAGACTTATGACCTGTACTATAAGTGCACTGATACATGCGCTCCAGAGACAATTTACTGACTGACATGTCTTTAAATGTGGGAAGTAACCAAAGAAAACCTACGCAGGCAGCGGAATGACATGCCACCTTCATATGGAAAGGACCTGTTATTCGCCCCTCTGTTTACTGTGAGGTGAAGACGGGTCCTTTCTGAGAGAAGTTTGCGTTTACTGTTCATATAAGACCCAAGGAGCTGTCAGTGTTCTTAAAACCTAATTACTTAAACAGTTCACTGATGCATCCAGAAATTCATCTTGAAACTAATATATAATGTATACAACAGATTAAGAAGTGCAAAACATGCCTTAAAATACATGCATGCACACACACACACACACACACACTAACACATACACACACACACACACACACACACACACACACACAGGAATATTGCTTTCATCTTTCCACCACTACCAGCACATAAAATAAGCTTCATTACATGGAAAGATGGGACTGTCACTTACTCTGTCTCACCTATGAGTAAAAGGAAGAGAGATGACTGACTGTGCTGTCTTGTAAATCACTTTAGCTAGCTTTATCATTATTTAACTCTATGGAATTTGCTGACACTTGGTATTTATCACTTTCAATACCAGATGAACTAATATTGTACACTGCTGGGCAAAAATAGGCCAAACTCAACAGTGGAAAAAAGATGTTTTGTTAGTCCTAACAACAAATTGTTGGTCAAAATATTAAGTATCTTGGCAGAAATGACACTTCTGTAATTTTCTTTAAATTTGAAAAATCTTTTGGTTAATCTGGCAAATGTGCTGATTACCGGAAAAAAAAACTAGTAATCATTTTAGAAAAAAAAGTAAACATGAGCAGGTTTTCCTGTTCACTACTGTATAAAATAAATAAAATGATAAATCACATATTAAGCTTTAAATGGTTGTAGGAACAGCTGTGGATACAGACTACCAGTAGTTACTGAGTTTGTGACTTGATGTTTTTTTCTAGGGCTTTTGTAATTTTTCGCTGGTGTTTGTTAAATAATGACAGTGGAATATGTAAAGTTGCATTTATTTAATCTTAATACCTTTTAAGTACAGTTTGTTTTTGGTCAAGTGTTGATACTGTTTCTGCTCCTGCATTTCAGAAATCTCAGTTTGTGAGTTTTGGTATCTGAAGTAAGAAAAGGCTGCAAGTTGATGAAGACTGTGTGCATAAAAGTGACATTTAATATTGTCTAATCGATCTATGGTGTGTAAAATTTAACCTGTATCAATGAACCAATTCCCCAAATGAGCCAGACCTGCATTATTGTAAAGTCATTTGTGAGTAAAGAAATAGTAGTATATTGCATATGAATAAAATGAATCAATATTACAATCAATACCAAAGTAGAAGGCAACCATCATGCTGGTGAATGTGGGCATGCCAGACCTAACATAAGAGACAGCAAACCACAAATACTTCATGATTTTCATTTTTTTTTTGGAAATAATAAAAACAGTATATAAAATACCTCAGGGCACATGCACAATTAACATTCCCACTCTCACTCCCATTTTTGGTGGGTTACACAGTCGGAAAAATAGGGCTTTTAACAAGAGGCAGCTGAATTGTGTGCTGTAATGATGTATGCAAGTTAAATACAGACAGGCCCCTGAAGAAAAACCCAATGTACAGCATGCTATGCAACACAATGCATTGACAAAATCCAGTAATTTAACAAGAGGAGTGAAATGTTTTTTTAAATTTACATAAAAAAGTATGTAATATACCATTCAAAAACCTGGTAAACAATACAAATAAAATTTAAATGATCAAATGTAAAAACAGCATTAGCAACAATAACCTGAAAGTTTTCTGCAGACCATTCTATCAATTAAAAAAAAAATTTGGACCAATCTTCTTTACAATGTGGTGATAGATTATTGATGTCTGAGGGCAGTAGTTTCTGCACAGCTCTCTAGGATTACCACCACAGAATCTCAATTGAGTAAGGTCTATACTTTGATTTGGAATATAGGAATCATATGTTTGAACGTTTAATCATTATCTTGTTGCATTGATTGATATTGGGATAGTTCAAACTGCTAGAAAGGCAACTTTAAATTAATTTTAAAAATAATTTAGAACAAACTGTTCTTGTCTTAGTGATTACTTAGTAATAAAGTGTGAGCATAGCATTTTATATTATGGTGTTATGCATGATAAACATAAATGATTTTTATATCATTAGTGTAAAGAAATATAAGATCAAAAAATTATAATTTTGCCAATATAAATCATATTATCATATACCTTTTAAATAGATTGACATACCAAGCCACCATACAATAAATGTCAAACGTTTTTTTTTTTTTATTTAGTATTTAATTATGTAGCCATGAACATGAAATATTAATACAAACAGAATTCTGTAGTTTATGTTCACATGGGCATTTGGCTGGTCTTACTGTTTGCTGCTCCAGAATATTTCTACTCCAAAAGTTACATTTAATGCATACTAAAGAAATATTAGCTTTAATTATTACTGTGACAGATCACTTGAAGGTATATTTAGATATATTTATATATCACGTTTGTATACCTTTTTTTTGGTTCTGGGTAACATTAGGAAGACAGTGGAATTAAAACTATATGTGTCACTAAATCAAATCAGAAAAGGAATATTTGTTGGTAAAGTCACATATTACAAAACAAGATGGAAAAACTCAAGTTTTCCAGATTAGGTATGTCTTATTTTTATAATCTGCACAGTTTTTAAAATAGCAAAGGATGTTTCCCAAATAGCATGTAGTGAATAAGCAAAATTAGTCCCATTTAACTGGTGAAAAATTATTGCTAGTTACACTTTGCTGCCTGTGATTTGGAAAGACGGACATAGTGCAGTTGTGATATCTAACAAATTGTATATTTCATCAGTCTTTCATACCCTAATCAATATACAACTTATTAAAAATACTTAAACAATTACAACTATACCACAATATAGATTCTTAAAATTGTGTAAGTAGCATATTGATGTGGCCTATAAAATCCATCCATCCATTATTTGGTTCCCCCTGTCCATCCAGGGGAGAGGGGTTCCTCATGCCCATGCAGGGGAGAAAGTTTCGGGTGCTGGGCAGATACAACCTGGACAGGGCGCCAATCTATTGCTGGGCACACACTTACTCACACAGAAACACACAGAAACACACTGTATATGAGGTAATTTAGAGAATTCAATTGACCTCGATCCATATTTTTGGACTGTGGGAGACTTTTGGACTGTGCAACTGGAGAACCCGAAGAAAACCCACACGGTAATTAGACTATAATTTAATATATGTATATTAGTCAAGCACTAACACTCTCGCTTGCTCTCGTCTTGCTAGCTTTCTTTCATTCACTATACACTCTAAACATTTTTTCTGTACTGCTTTTCTTGAGTTAATCATCTGTTAAGGTCCGAGGACCTGAGCGAGGCGGATCCGCTACTCGGAGAAACGGGTACTGGAGACGGAGATACAAAACAGTGCAGGTTTATTACGATACAGAGACGCAGTACACAGGATGAAGACACAGACAGGGCGGTGGGTGATGACGTCACGGTGGGTCGGGTTCCAATACGGGGAGACAGCGTGAAGGGTGCTTGACGGGACGAAGGCGACAGGATGACGAGCTGCACACAGAGAAGCAGAACAGCAGACACACGACAAAGTACAGGGCGCAAATGCGAGGTAAACAGGGCAGAGACGGGAGCTCGTAGTGTCGGGGCTTGGCAAAGGCGTGGCACGAGACAAACTAGCGGTGAGGGACAGGTAGTGCGGGGTATAAGTAGGCAAACGTGATGGGGACCAGGTGCTCGTGATTACAGGGGCGTGAACACATAACCCAACCCACACCACGTGACCAAAACAAACCGTGATATCATCCTTCCGTGTTTGCCATTTGTCAAAGCATATTGTTTGCAGAGATGGGTGCTCCTCATGCTGTCGGAAATGGATAGCAAATACATCTCCACCCAGCTCCCCTTGCCCATTCAGATTAACTTCCACAATAGTGACATAATGGAATATAATTTGACACTTCCACATCTAGTATTTACAACGTTTGAAATACAGTGAAGATGAAAACATTTTAAATGTTCATGAAAACAAAGGAGCAACAAGACACTTAAAAAGCTAAGGTGTTGCTGACATCCATGTAACAGATAATATTATTAATATGTTCTTCATTTAATTTTTCAGTATTTTTAATAAATATGAACTGCATATTAAACTATCCACACAACATTTAATCATGCAGAAAAAAATGTTATAAATAGCAACATGGATAATCAATAATCATTAATATAAGTTACTTAATTGGTTATCTTGGTCTTAGTAAAATATTTGTGACAGATGTTGTGTTAAAGCTAAATTTTATAGTTAAAGGGTTTACCTTCCTGTGTTTACCTTTAAATATATGCTGTCATCACGGTGTAAGCTTGATTTTGAAAAAGCTTGTGGTTGTCCTCAGATTTATAGACTGCTCAGCAGAAAGGACAATCCAGGTGAAGTATCATTGCAGATTTTCAGTAATTTTTTTTTTTTTACAAGAGCAATGTTTTTGCTTAATACTTTTCTAGTGTCAAGGTTTACCACCATTAGCTGTTGACTATAGGGTTTTTCTTGGCAAAGTCGTCATGTTTTCAGTCGACTGGGTGGCCCAACATAATTTAATGACATGCCTACTGCAAAACAACAATGTAAACACAACACAAGATAAAATGTCATAAAAAAACTAAATATAAATAAAAGATGTTACAGCAATTCATTTAAGACCCAAGAAATCTCATCTCATTATCGTCATCTTAATTCTATACTAAAAATTAGGTTATCGTAGTGGTGGAGGATTTCCCATGCCCATCCAGGGGAAAACATTTTGGGTGCTGGGCAGGACAAGGCACCAATCCATTGCGAGATACATTCACTCGCACACACACATACTATATAGTGTAAACCTGGATCCCAAGCAATGAGATGCAAACATGCTAACCACCTAGTCACTGTACCGCCCCTCCCGCCCCTTGAAAGTTCATAAATGTTCAGTATGTCTTTTGAAAAACTACGAATCTTAATATTTATTACATTTTATAAAATGTCCCATGATATACAATCATTTATGTTTTTATTTTATTTTAATTTTTTTTTTATAGTCTTGGGGCTGTTTCTGTACCTCTTCTTCTGTACCATATATATAGTACAATCCAATAATATTTCCAGTATTAGTCAGACTGCATTTTTGTCACATTCCCTAATTACTTAGGAGTTCTTTCTGTGCTTCCTGAAAAAAAGAGTCCTAAAAAACTGTATTTGAATTGGAAAGAATATTAATCTGCTACACTCCTATGCACCCATGGCTGAAAGTGAGATGTAAAGAACAGGTGAAATAAAAATGCAAATTTATCCACTCTCTTTAGCAAAACCAAACCTTTGTACAAACATATGAAGTGTCTTACACTTTATGCTGTGAAACATATTTATAAAAAAATTCTGGCTAAATAAGTTAATGAATAAATAATGAAAAAATGCCAATTACCAATCAAAACATTCATTCGCTTTATCCTCTATTAGGGTCGCGTTGGGGTTCCCCATGCCCATCCAGGGGAAAACATCTCAGGTGCTGGGCAGATACACCCAGGACAGGGTGCCAATCCATCGCTGGGCACACACTCACTCACACAGACACAATTTATATGGGGCAATTTTTTGAGAATTCAATTGACTTGATCCATGTTTTTGTACTGTGGGAAGAAACCGGAGAACCTGGAGGAAACCCACGCAGACACGGGGAGAACATGGAAACTCCACCCAGATGGGGATTTGAACCGGGAATCCCTAGTGCTGAGAGGCGAACGTGCTAACCACTAAGCCACCGTGCTGCCCCGATCAAAACATATTTATTAAAAACATGTCTGTGTTACAAGAAAAAGCTTTATCAAAGTGTCACTACATCTGACAGGAAAATGTCGAGAACAGTTGAAGTATTAAAAAGAAAGATTTTTGAACATTTTTCTCTTGACACATTTTGTCAGGAACAAAACCATTCAAAGAAATCCTTATTTATTCACTCAAAAATGATTTATGTTTATACACATTTTGATTTGTGTCCCCCCACAGTGAGTTTAGTATAACAGCTCTGGCACTCCTGAGCAGGTAACATTTTCTATCGGTCCTGTGGCAGACGCACTTGCTTTTAAAAGATTGATAATTAAAGCAGTAAAATGAAATATTTTATCTACCAGGCAAAGGGCAGAGCATTTATTACTGTACAAGACCTTGACATAAATTTAGACAGTAACATACTGTTAAGCATCTAGTTGTCTTCCTTACTGTGAGGGTACAGAAAGCTGAAATAGGGTTTTAAACAACCAATATAATTACCTCTTTTATAAAATGTATACTATGTAATGTAATGTTTTTAACCAACAGAATAACAATTATGCGCTTGAGGTATTTATTTTTAAGAATAGTCATATATCAATGTCTGATCTTTACACTATTAAAATTCATGAATAAAATTGTTAACTCTCATCATGCTAAAAAAGTCACAAGGTAGAATTAAAACTGCAGGGTTTTACACAAGATGCTAAAAGCAAAGTTTAATTTACTTCTATTTACTGCAATAGTGGATTAATTTCTGCATTAAATGAATGGCTTTGTAAATTTTTTCTCTGTCACTTTATATGGATTTTGCAAAAATGTAGAACATTCTAAACAATTTTACAGACATTGCCAATCACCCCAGGGAGAAGGAAACGTAAAAAAGAAAGAAAACCTTGTTGGTTGCCTCTATGATAAAGTGTTAAAGTGATTTATTTTGCCTACTGTGCAAACACACAGAAGAATTTTTCCTCCACATTTAACCCATATATGTACACACACATATGTACACACACTGGTGAAGTGAGCAAACTTGCTCGGAGAGGTGTCCTGCATTTGTTTACCATCTGCAGGGTTGAATTTTATTATTGACTATTTCTTCCTCTCAACTTTTTATATAGATATGCTTGATGATATCTGTAATATTCTTCACTTAAAGTTATTGATAATATTAACCATGTAGAAATGATATGGTCAATTTAAAACTGATTGTGTAGTAATTGCACAACCATGAAGTGATCACAGCAGTTGTTGACCCTTTTAAACATTGACCATAAAACTATTAATAGCCAGCCCTATAGTATCTTGTTTGAGGATATCTGATATGATTTTTTGTTTGTAAATCATATTTCAGGACAAACTGTAACACATGGATCTGTTTTCTGTGTAAACTGTTTATAGCTAAGAACAACTTGTGTCTAAAGGTTTTAGGGTCTAATAGTTCTATATGTTTGTATGCATCCTTACATATAACAACAAAGGCAACATGACTGCAGAAGCAGGCATGGTTCGTCAAAGATAAGATTAAGTATTAGTTGAGAGGAAAGGAGGTGCCTTTTTGGTTTGTGAGTGTAGTGCGTTGTTCTGAGGTGTAGTTCAAATGACAGAAGTCATTTAAAGTTCTGATGCGTCCTCTTATGGAGCATTGATAGGAAGTAAGTGTGCGCTGAGTGAGTGGGGGATGTTAAATGTGGGTCTTTTAAAAGATGGTGTTGAACTTATACCAGATAAATCTCCAAAGGGCAAAAGGTCTAGGCTAAGGGCAATGAGTTCTGTAGAGGTGTGCAAGTGAAGGTCAGACAGTTTGAGAATAAAAATGGAGAGCTTAAGAAGAGCAGGATGATAGAAAGTTTGAGCGAGGAACACAAAGGATTTTTTTTCCCTTTATCAGTCCTTGAGGTTTTACCTTGCGCTTTATAAAATGCCCCATGTCTGCCATAATTGCATTACGAGTCAGTGATAGTACTCAGTCAATTTAGAATAAGTGCTCTTCGTTTGCCTAATTGATCTTGAATCTGGTGGAGCATATTTTTTGTTATGCAAATATCCATCTTTACAGGGTAAATGATTTTGGGCATTTCAATAGGTTAACAAAGCTGTTTCTTTTATTATTCTTTTATTATCTTCATTTTTTATTACTGTTAAGTGGTAGGTCTTGTATAATTCTTTCTGATGATGTGTGTGTGTATATATATATATATGTGTGTGTGTGTGTATGTTTTATGCTTAAACACAGAGTATTTGTTTTTACTTTATATATAGTTAAAAAATAAAGCTATACCAAAATTTTATAAAAGTTGGCAAGATAAAAGAGGGAGAGAAATAGTATTTGAAGCATTCTTCTGTGTTCATAGGTATCAATAAAAAAAATCTGAAGATTCACAAAGCTATATTATACTAAATTCCAGTGTAGAGTGCAATTGTCAGTAAAAGATTACCAGAAGGAATTTTTCCCATGTTGTCCTTTGCAGGCTAATGTGAGCCTCTGAAGTTCACTGAAGATTTTATATCCTCCTGTCATTTCAGCAATCATTGGCAATTTCCTCTTTAACATGCCTTGTACTTATCCCCCACTTGTAACTGTGCAGAGGAGGACTGCATTACACTCACTGTATGTTTATTGGAGGTTGGTTTAGGTGCTTTGAATATAAATGAGGGGATTAGTAAAACTAGATGTAAAGGATAGAAAAATTGAGTGGACAGTGGGGTAGTTTATGGGACAGTACATTTAATGGTGGTATTATAACATATAAAGAAAATGAACGTGTACATATAAATTTAGCAAATGCTTTTATCCAAAGCAACTAACAAGGGAAGGAACAACACAAGTCAGTAAATTAAGGAGAAACCCGATGTACTTGATAATGTTACATTATCAATGATTATCATTTACTGATCTTGTGAGCCTAGATTTTTCGTACCATTTCACAAATGTTTGTGTCTTGTTTGTGAATGTATCAGCAATATGAACAGAATACAAACAGAAAAGCTCCAGTAGTGAAAGCCCAAGTGTCTCTTATAAAGTGACCATTCTCACTCTCTTTCTTGCTCCTATTTTTTATTTAAAATAATAAGTAGTTATAAGATTTTATTCTTGAAAAAAGGGATCATTTGAATTTAAATAACAATGGTTCATTGAAGAAATCTCCTGGACTTCTCCAGCCATTACATAGATTTGTTAAACCCTATCATTAGTGCACTTGACTTAACTTAATGAGGTTCTGATTAGCCAAATGATCTATCGAAAGATATTGGGTTTTGACAAAAGAAGTTTGAGTATGTTTAATGAACACATTACCATGCAAAGCCACTGCTTTCTGCACTCATGCTTCTATGTATTCTGCTTTTTATTTTATTTAATTTTTTGTAATTAGACTGTGTTCCCTGATTAAATCAACCTTTAGTGCTTCATATTTACTTGTATAATATTAACATATTTTACTTATGTTTGATGTAATTTATGTGTCAGAACTGCAGGCATGGTAACACTAACACATGCTAATGTTATTTCCAAAGTGGTCTTCTTCTTTTATTAATTCTGCCAACCTATTATGACTACACTGAAAAAATTTGAACAATTACAGATAATTATTATCTATATGTTCTATAAATTATATGTTAATTTAATCAGTGTTCTTGAAGGCTCTATAAGCCTTAAATATTAATGTTTAGCAAATAAGAAGGCATACCACAAACAATAAGGTATGTGAGATTTTTCTTATTTGAATATGAATTTCTGGCGGCACGGTGGCTTAGTGGTTAGCACATTCGGCTCTCAGCGCTAGGGATTCCCGGTTCGAATTCCCATCTGGGTGAAGTTTCCATGTTCTCCCCGTGTCTGCGTGGGTTTCCTCCGGGTTCTCCGGTTTCCTCCCACAGTCCAAAAACATGGATCAAGTTGATTGAATTCTGAAAATTGCCCCTGTAGAGTGTGTCTGTGTGAGTGGGTGTGTTCCCAGCGATGGATTGGCGCCTTGGGTGTATCTGCCCAGCGCCCGAGGCGTTCTCCCCTGGATGGGCATGGGGAACCCCACCGCGACCCTAATAGAGGATAAGCGGGAGATAATGAATGAATGAATGAATATGAATTTCAAACCAAACATTACAAATTCTGATCTGCGAATAATTATGTTTAGATCGCCTGATCACTGACAAACATGCAAATATACCGCTTTGTATTCACTGTATTACTCTTCTGTTTGAATAGGGTATAGAGTCATTAATATTATAGTTAGGGCCAAATGGTTTAAGACTGACAGTTTTCAGTGTTCTTAAGCAAAATATATACTATAAGCACCTACAACACATGAGACTTTGGATGCTTTACTGTTGGAATGACGCAGGACTCATGGGTGTGCTCACCTTTTCTCTTTCAAGCAATCATTTTTTAGATGTCTAAAACCTTTCTAAATGGGCTTAATGAAAGGAATTGACTTTTTTACATTCATTACTATGACCTAAATGTCCTTAATATTTTTGGGAAATACATTGCTTCTTCAAAGACATTGCTGCTTTGTGGGCAGATGTACTCACACCTGTCTACTGTCATTCCTGCACAAGCTCTGAACTATGGGTGTTCCAATCCCATAAATAAATCCACTAGGTCCCATAAATTAATCTACCTTAGGAAAAGGCTTTGGCACTTGCTGGACATTTTTAGGAGTCCTAAAGACTTTTACCTTTCAATTTAAAATGCTTAATGATCTGACTGTTGATCTGATTGTTGTAGAGCCCCTTTGATGCAAAGCAAAAGTGACTTCATGTAGAAAAAAAAACATTATTTTAAGCGTCACCACTTTTTTAAAGCAACCAGTTTGCTGAATGCTGAAAGTTCATCATCTGCATTGTATTGAGTTTGAATTAACACTTTTTCCTGATCTAATAAGAAGATCATTAAAATGAAGTAAACAGGAAATTTTGTAAGGGGACAAAAACAATGCAATTTATCTAATAAATGCATTTTTTTTAAAACAAGAAATGACTTGGCAATTAATTACAATTTATCTGCTCAGTTTTCATAACTATCAATACAACTTGCCACAATAAATACTTAAGGTAAACTTTCAAAACTTTTGACCATGACTGTACATATATATTCATTATTTTGACAACTCATTAAAAAACTGACAGTTTAGGAAAATTACTCCTGCCATACCCTCCTCCTCTTAATTTTTGTCATACATTCTAATTTATTTACAAAACTGCCAAGCTCAGAATTGACATTCCTGCTTTAAAAATCACATTACAACAAGGTTGTTGTACCTTTTTTAATGTCCATTTGACTTATGCATAGTAGGTCTGCTATAAGGCTCTATTGTATAGTATCTTTAGGTAGTGCTGGGCATATACACTCAGGACAGGGCAAACACTCACTCACACAGCCACACTCAATATAGGGCCATTTAGAGCAGCCAATTCATTTTGAATCCATTTTGGGAGAAAACCGGAGAACTCAGAAAAAAATCCATGTAGACACGATGAGAACACAGAGACTACACCCAGACCAGGATTCAAACCTAAATCCCCAGTGCTGAGAGGCAAATACACCACCATGCTGCTATAACTAGCTATGTTTAACTAACTAAGATAATAATGTGTCATTAAATATTTTAATGCTAGTGTTGTTTTTCTGTAACACATTTTTTAAAATGTTATTGTTTTTTCAAATTAAATATGAAAAATTCAATCTGCTAAATGAAATGAAAGTAAATTAATTGGAATTATGAAATGTTAATACATATATTACATGACAAATGCTTATTCATTTAAATTTGTTGGTCATATCCATCAATGGGCCAAATTTACCAAATAACTGATAACAGGAAAATATCTTACTGGGGCAGATCATTTATCTTTACCACTGCTGGGCACCGTTTTCTTCCTCCTGCTTTGTCTGTTTAGCCTTGTACTAGCAAGAAGGGTCTAGTCATGCTAGCAATCCATCATAGTGAATATTACATCCTGAGGGGAAGTGGTCCTAGACAGTTTGCTCTGTTTGTTTGGGCCAATCGCTGTGTTTCGTAATAGCAATGCTTCCAAAACGTACTTGGCAACATGTTTCATCGCAGCAGGCATCATTAACCAGGGACGCAGGTGTTCCTCTACTTCCTGACCCTAAATACAGGCGGCCTCTGTCCTGGGGCACTGTGAGATAGCATCTGGAAGACTGCAAAATATGGGCAGGAACCTTACAAATTTTGCATATGCAATTATGTTTATCACTGTGTAGAAAACTCAATAACGGTGTGTTTTGTTACATTGTAGTATCAGAATTTAGTAAAAGATGCAGGATTAAATATACAAACCATGCATTTCATTATGCTAGATATTTAAAATTTAACTCATTCTTTGTTGCATTTTGTATTGCACTTTTGTGAAGCATTCTTAGAGGGCTTTTTGCAAGTAGTCATGGCAGAATGATCAGTCATACCACAAATGAGGCCATGCCGTTGACAGCAGAAAACATTAGCTCTGCTGTAGAAACAGCCTTTTTATAAGATAAGATGAGGTGTGAATGGCAGTTTGAGTTTGACACATGGCTACGTCATTTGCAGTCTGTAAAAGCTGAAATAAGGTTAAGTATGCCACAGTGTGTGTGTGCATAAATGCAAAAAATAACTTTAATGGTGCAAGCATCAAACCGTCAAACCATTTTACAGGATAACATTACCTTGGTTAAATAACCAAGCTAAAAAATTGTCAACTTGTGTAATAAATCATGTGAACATGGAACAAAGAGTAGCATACAAATTGTTCAACTGTTCCATTTTAACCATTTCAAAGCAGTAAATCACTAATAAGGTTATAGTCTATACCGTATAAGTATAGTACATACAATATATAACTAATCAGGTGAAGAAATACTGGAAAAACCATTAAGCCACTGTTCAGCACAGTTCAATTCAGTTTCCTTTCTATACGTAATATTTCTGTTACGCCACCAACAACCTTAAACACAGCTTTACTTCTTTACTTTAATTTCCCTTTTCAGCTATTTGAACATTTTTTTTTTATTTCAGCAGCTGTTTTGCTGAAGTCTCACTACATGGTTATAATCCTATATTTTTTATCATTTTCAATTTAGCAGACACAATCTTCTGTGTTGTTTAAGGAGCCCATAATAGAGCTCCTATTTTAAAAACCTTATTAATTAACACTGTAATTTTATCTAGCTCTGCAGAGAATACGAGAGAATTCTTGGTATCAGGGAAGCAGCTAATTTCTTACTGCACACAGATGACAAGTGGAAATAATGTTGTGGTGTTATCATTGTTTTTCTGTAGGGATTGCATTGGCTCTTTGGCTCATTGCTGTGCTACCTTGTGCATCGCACAACACTTGGTTTTGCTGCTTTGCTATGCTGTTTTAAAAGGCTTCCTCAGTGCAAAAAATAAATAAATAAAAATAATAACAAGGTTTGCCACTGACCTTTGAAAGTACAGCCAATAAACTGAATTGTTGGCATTTCACCATTAAAAAAAAAACCTCATGAGAGAGGGGAAAATGACTTTGGGTATGCTAAACTTGTATTGTTGGAATAAAGTAAAGCAAAACAAGAGGGACAACCTAGTTTTTTATGTACAAAAATTGTAAAATTGCTTACTTAAGAACTCAATTTTACTTTCAGAAATATTTTTTTGAAGTCCCTCGCACAAGGCATGCCTCAAGTTCCAAAAAGTTGCAATGCATGATGCAATGCCACAAAGAAACAATGTGAATGTCTTGTTTTTTTGTGTCCATACCACATCACAACCCAGAGAAGCCTCATGCTGTAGATAAATGGGTCACAAAAAAAGACTGTTGCATAATGTCCTGACAACTCAATAGGCCTTAAAGTATACGATTAAACAGTATAAGGATGATGAATACAAAAAGTGAAAAAAGTTGATGTAATTAATTTTCTGGACTTTTAAATTTTGTTTTTTTAAGATGGTGCATTTTGGAGCATTGTGAACACAGTGAATCAACCACGTGATCCTCTTATCTGATGTGGCCCAGGTATAACATGATGCCTTTTAAGGCATTACCAACAGTAATGCTACCATGTCATTATGTTTATGTATGGATCCTTTACTTTTAAAGAATATTTGTGGCCATAATTAAATAATGAATTTAATAATATTTTGGGATTTTCACAGAGCTATGTTTTCAACCAGTTCTTTTTTTTTTTTTTTTTTTGGAAGAGGTTTGACACTGATTTATTATTTTATTTTTTTTGCAAGAGGCTCTGACTTGTAATTTTATTCCAAAGAGCTGTTTGATGAAGTTAAAGTCATGGCTAAGTGTGTAAGTCTTTCACACCAAACAGACCCAACTGCCTTATTACTGTCCCTGCTCAGTGCAGAGATACACTCATGATGGAATAGAAATATTGCCTTTCCTCAAAGTTTTCCCAAAAACCTGGAAGTATGCAATTCTCAAAAATTGTTTTGATAAAAGCTTACCTGTGGCAGTAGGAAAAAATGAATTCAATGATTAAAAGGTTTGCCAAAAACTTTTGCTTTATAGTCAGATGATTACAGCCCAGTAAACTGTCAAAGTCTGGAGCACATAGAACTGAAACAAAGTTCCTATAATTAAACAAGAACAAAACCAGGATTGTTGCATTAGACGGCAAAGGAAATAGAATCTACTGTATAACAAAAGACCAAATTTAAAATGTTTTGTTTCATATTGATATTATTACCTTTGTAAGTCATCATATATATATTTTTTTACAATAAGGTAATTGAACTTCACAAACAACAATTTAACAACTACAGATTTTTCCATTAACTAGAGTTTTAATACCATTAGGACAGTGCACACTTGTCCAATTTTAAAGACTTTTAAATGGTTTCTTATTAGTCACAGAATAAAGTTTAAAGTGCTGCTTCTAGTCTATAAATTATTGAATGGTTCAGGTCAGGTATATTTCCAATAAGTTTAAAGAATAGGTCTCTTAAATCAATAGAGCCATAGATTTAAGCCAGTCACTTCAGCCCAGGGCCAAAAAATGCAACATTTAGACATTATGTAACATACAACTGAAACAAGCTGCAAGAACATTAAACATGTGCCTCCAATGTAATCCAGCCTTTTTTATGCTTTTGGTTTAAATAACATCAAATTTATGTGGTTTAATTCCCTTTTTATCACATATTACCCTCATATTAAAGTTATTATATGCTTACAGGGCAGCACGGTGGCTTAGTGGTTAGCACGTTCGCCTCTCAGCGCTAGGGATTCCCGGTTCGAATCCCCATCTGGGTGGAGTTTCCATGTTCTCCCCGTGTCTGTGTGGGTTTCCTCCGGGTTTTCCGGTTTCCTCCCACAATCCAAAAACATGGATCAAGTCAATTGAATTCTCAAAAATTGTCCCATATTGTGTGTGTCTGTGTGAGTGAGTGTGTGCCCAGCGATGGATTGGCACCCTGTCCTGGGTGTATCTGCCCAGCGCCCGAGACGTTCTCCCCTGGATGGGCATGGGGAATTCCACCGCGACCCTAATAGAGGATAAAGTGGGAGATAATGAATGAATGAATATATGCTTACAAGGGATATCCATATGCTTTCCTCTTTCTAAATGCAAAGCACTTTGAATTGCCATGATGGGTAAAGGGTCTTTTTACAAATAAGTTTGTCATACAAAAATGAGAAAGATCTGAGCAAAAGACTGATTTTTATTTTTCATAGCTTTGCAGAAAGCTATGTTGGGGAACTGTTGTCTTCTTTCTAAACACTTCAAATCACTAGGTATTTTTTTTTTCTAACTGCTTAAATGCATGTTAGACTAGTTTGTGCAAAGGTGGCATTTTAGGCATTCTGTCGGGCTAAACTGCAACTGTGAGTGATTTATGAGCCTGCAAGGGCTCGGGCAAAATGGATACTTTTCACCAAGGCCCTTTGTAGCTACAGAAAAATTACTCAGAATGATTGACGTCACAGTTGAATTAGTTCGAATGGATCAGTTACAGTTTAATTGGTTTTCCAAACATTTTTAAATAAACAAGTTTGTGTAATCTCTTGAGGGTTTGTCTCAATGTGAGGTGTCGGAGGAAATGGAGTCACAGATGTGTGTCTGTGGAAATAAGCCATTTTGCATTCAGAGAATGTTCTTTATCTCAAGGTTAACCAGTGGATGTGCCACATTCAGGTTTTGCAACCTGTGCATATCCCATGTCATTCTAAGACACACAATCCAATAGCCATTCATGTGCATAACCTGAAGGAATAATTGCTGGTGGGTTGTCAGTGTTGTCAGTGTGACGGCACATGTGTGTGATGAGGGGTGGAAGGCGCCTGAAAAATTACGGATCACAAACACATGAGATGAATACAACAGAAAACAACAAAAAATAATATTTTTGTTTAAATACTCATAATGAAGGCAACATATAGCACAATAAAGTGCTTGCTATAACTTGGAGCGCATGTTCCTCCACAAACTAAATTATACCTCAGTTTGCGTGACAGTCTTACTACCACACACTTGCACTTCACTACCTCAGAAGGCAGGCATCACCACGCTAAACAAACAAAAGACAAAGGTGCTCAGACATTTGGGGTGTGTGCTGCTTTCAATAAGGTGGGAGATACAGGCACTTACTGCACAGTCACTTCTGCCATGCAGACCAGTGAGTCTCAGTATTCGCGTTTTTTTATGTTGTCGTATGTCTTGGATCAAGGACTTAATTTGGGCCAAGGACTCTGAATCTTATATATGTTCAACTCTTGGTTAGTACTCAGCATCATGTGTGCGCTCACTGGCACCACTTTCATTGCCAAGTTATCATAACCATGTTACATTCAGTTCCTCATTTGTAAACTTTGTACAAAATACAAACACAAAGCAATCAAATAAATAAAGTCCATTCTCTTTTACTACTAGAAGAAAAATGTAGAATAATGTACAGCTGCACTGTACGACTATGTACCAAGTTAATAATGGCATTGGTATGCCCAAAATAAAATAAAAAAATAGAAGTAATAATGACATAATTAAAATTGTAGCAGTAAAATAAATATATGTCAAGTATTTAACCATTCACATTGCCTTTTATCAATTAGTTATACACAATCACACAAAGTATTTATTTCTATTATTTGAAAATGTGCTAATTTGTATTGCCTGCTTTTGGCCATACAGAGAACATAACCACAACATCAGTAAAGGCCATAAATGGTACACATGGCTGGAGAGCTGACTAATTAGGGAGATTTTCCACCTGTCCTTGAAATTGGATGACATGCTCACTATGATAAGGAACAATATTGTGACAAATGACCAGCAATGAGTATTCTGTAAGATCCTATCCATAATGATTTTTTTTTCAGGCTACTTAACACTGGTGCATGCATTAAGCAGAGCTTACAACAAAGCTTATTTTATTAAAAGTACTCATGGAAAATCAGTCTACTGCTTTAAACTATAATTGAATATATGTTTTATGTTCTCTGGAAAAACCTCTACCACTATCATCTGGGCATGCACCACTTTGTCGTCACAAGGATTAATACTGTAGTGATTAACATAAAATAATAGGCTATACTCACAATACCATTAACCTCTTTCTCTCGCTTTACTTTGGCCTAGCCAGAAAAACAAATCTCTCTGCTATTTTTTCCAGAAGCCTGGCATTACACTTGTAAAAAGGCAAGCATTTGGTGTAAACAATATATTCTTAAAAAGTACAAGTGCTTAGCATGTCTGCTCTCCTCTACAGTTTCCTCCCACAGTGCAAAAACATGGATTGGCTTGTCTAAATGTCTGTGTTACCGTAATAGTTACAGAAAAAAAGGTAAAAAGTGTTTTAGCTATTAAAGAAATATATATTAGAATAATACAGAAACAATGATATATATATATATATATATATATATATATATATATATATATATATATACACACACACACATACACACACAAGATAAGCAGAAGTTAATAAGATGAGACAAATAAACAGGTGTTTTTGATGGTCGACATGATCAGGTATAATAATACTGCAGTTCAGCTGGTTCATGACTACTGACTGACTTTCAAGTTACTAGAATTGAGCCTGCATGACAAGCCCTCTTATACAATATCAGTGTCTCAGTTCTACTAGATACAGTGGGTTGCAAAAGTATTCATACCCCTTGAACTTTGCCATATTTTGTCGCATTACAACCACAAACATAAATATATTTCACTGGAATTTAATGTGAAAGACCAACACAAAGTGGTATACAATTGTGAAGTGGAATGAAAGTTATACATGAATCAACAATTTTTTTACAAATAAAAAACTGAAAAGTGCGATGTGCAAAATTATTCAGCCCCCCTGAGTCAATACTTTGTGGAACCACCTTTTGCTGCAATTACAGCTGCAAGTCTTTTAGGGTATGTCTC
>JAFMOD010000353.1:2164065-2186534 GCA_019802435.1 Corydoras maculifer
GGCTGAATAATTTTGCACATCGCACTTTTCAGTTTTTTATTTGTAAAAAAATTGTTGATTCATGTATAACTTTCATTCCACTTCACAATTGTATACCACTTTGTGTTGGTCTTTCACATTAAATTCCAGTGAAATATATTTATGTTTGTGGTTGTAATGTGACAAAATATGGCAAAGTTCAAGGGGTATGAATACTTTTGCAACCCACTGTATATAAACAAGGACAAACACACCATCACCATTTCAGTGTGATTCTACTGAGCATCATTGACCACACAGCTCATCTTTAACATTACAAGTTGTGTACACAATACCTGTCCAGTATTATGTACTTTCCCTTTGACACTCAAAACTGACCTTGACATGTTGAATCATGTACTCCACAAGACCCCTGAAATTGTCCTGTTGTATTTCGCACACATCAGTCCTGTTAGGTCTAAGATTGGTGTCTTGTCTTTTTTTTTTTTTTTAAGTCTTTTGTAATCAGATATCTAAGTAATCTTGAATCCACTAGACAGGTACTCCAATAGGTCTCTGGACTGTACAATGATCACTCTTGGAATATTCCTGTGTTTAACTGTATTCATTTTGCCTTTTACCGTGACCAAGTATTCAAATTAATGCTAAAATGAAGCATTTCCACAGCATGATGCTGCCGCCATCATACTTTGGTGTGAAGGTGTTCTAATGCTTTAAAACTTTTGGTTTTCTATCAAACTTGTCAGCAAGACCAAAAAGTTTTGTTCTCATCAAACCAGAGCACATTTTCCACATGGCTTTTGGCAAACTCCAAATGAGATTGTAAATAGCTCTTCTCTTTTCCCTATAATGGCTTTTTTTTTTTCTTTTCACCACTTCCTAAAGCCCAGCTGTCAGGTTAAGGTAGTGCTGCTAAGAGCTTTACTTTTCTGCTCTGTTTTTATCCCTCTAGCTTTGGTGACGATGTTAGTTTTTGTGTATTTACTTATTCTCATTGAAACAAACTAACTAAATAAGTAGTTTGTGTGTACCAGAAAAAAAAAATAAGTTTTTTGTAAAGGAAATTATTTCTGTTTTTTATGTCTGTTCATATTATTAGTTATTGAAATTTTATTAAAAGAGTGCTAAATTGTCACTAAAATTAACTATGCTCTATTTGAAAAGTTTTTAATATGTTGGGGTTTTAACGATCATCTGAAGAAGTTATGAAATACCCTGAAAAAAATTTTAGGACACTCTGCTATCCATCCATTATCTTCCACTTAATCCTCTACTAGGGTCGCGGGGGGGTTCCCCATGCCCATCCAGTGGAGAACGTTTCAGGTGCTGGGCAGATACACCCAGGACAGGGAGCCAATCTATCGCTGGGCACACACTCACTCTCACACACACTCTATGGGGTAATTTGGAGAACTCAATTGACCTTGATCCATGTTTTTGGACTGTGGGAGGAAACCGGAGAACCTGGAGGAAGCCCACGCAGACACGGGGAGAACATAGAAACTCCACCCAGATGGGGATTCAAACTGGGAATCCCTAGCGCTGAGAGGCGAACGTGCTAACCACTAAGCCACCGTGCCACGGTGTTTTAAGTTGTTTCCTAAAATTATTAACTGGCTCAGCCTTACATTGTTGGGAAATCGTCTCACCATTTAGCAGTGGTGAAAGATATAAAGTGAAAATTAGCACCAGGTTGAATCACCAGGCAACATTTGTCACTAGAGCACAGTGAGCACAGTAGATCCAGAGATCGCCTGGGATGTAACGGGCAGTTTTAGTGAGCTGATCAGATAATTTAAGATGTGTGTCAATTGTGAAACCAAGGTTATAGAACGAGTCGGTTGTAGAGATTGTGATGCCAACAATTTGGAATTTTAATCTTTGTTGTTAACCCTCAGGAGTCACTGATCCTGCAAATCATGTGACTGATTTAAGAAGACGCAGCATAAAAGTGAAGTCACATTAATTATTGATATCAATTTGTGTTGAAAGTGCTGGCTTTAAACATTGTATTAGTTTTTGTTTGATTTTTTTTTTACACCAAGTAAAAATAGGGCGGCACGGTGGCTTAGTGGTTTGCACATTCGCCTCTCAGCACTAGGGATTCCTGGTTCGAATCCCCATCTGGGTGGCGTTTCCATGTTCTCCCCGTTTCTGCGTGGGTTTCCTCCGAGTTCTCCTGTTTCCTCCCACAGTCCAAAAACATGGATCAAGTCAATTGAGTTCTCCAAATTGCCCCATATAGAGTGTATATGTGTGAGTGAGTGTGTGCCCAGCGATAGGTTGGCGCCCTGTCCTGGGTGTATCTGCCCATCCCACCGCGACACTAATATAGGATAAAGCGTAAGATAATTAATGAATGAAAAACAGTGATAATATGATATAAATATGAATTTGATATAAAAATTGTTTTACCTGTGCATTAACAAAAATTTTGGGTGGTTGTTTTGGCATAAATTTTATAACTTTTGTCATTTTTTTGGCTGATTAAAGACTTGGTAAGGTGAGGGAGAATAGCCAGTGAAAGATTTTGTTTTTAGTAAAAATTATTTGCTTTATTATTATTCTCCCATATAAGGGACCACTGAGTTTTTCAAACAATTAAAGCTGGTTTCTAACTCTCAGACCCTTGATAAATAAGAGCCCTGAGGTGTTTTGTATTTTTTTAGTTTTAGTATTCAATGTAAACTATAATGCATTAAATACAGTATAAAGTACAGAGTGTATAATATATCACTGTGCTTAGGGCAGCAGATATTTAGAATGGGGTTACTTTAGATTTAACATCATCTTTACTTAGTCTCATTATTTTATCAGCATTTGGCCAGGCCCCGAAGCTAAAACCTTTATTTCCTCTCTTTTTCTCAAAAAACTTTTTTTTTCTTCTCATTGACCTCCATGTTTTTCAAATACAGATTTTAAAAATACTTTACATTTTTAAATGTATTGAACATTGACAAGAGTTTTTAAACGTAACATAAATACTAAAAGTAGGGTTACTAAAATAGGGTTCAGAACTCAATATAACACATTACACTAATCTCCAAACATCAATGTCTAGAGGCAATTTCTCCTTCTGTATACTAATCTAATTTCCAGGACTTCAGTGGGTTTAGATTGACCCTGGACCTTCTGGCTTTGTGAGGCCATGTGGCATGCCAAGGTCCCTGGCATACTTTTTGTCTGCTACTTTACCATGTGGTGTATGCTATGTGAAGTCAGGCCAGACATCGTGGCCAGCAGCCAGGCCTAAGCCTGTGTCCTGTCATCCTACCATGATAGTTAGTTCGATGGTCCTGTGCCTGTTTCCACTCAGTGAATACATTGAGATCACAATTTTTCCGCTCCTATTTAGGCTAAATTTTTTTTCAGTTTTTCTTCTGTATCGCAGAAAGATCATGTCGGCATTTATGGACTAAGGCACATATTACTCTTAAGCGTCCTCTTTCTCTTTCTGTCCACAAGTGAACAGGCTTATGTGAGTATCCATTGTGTTTCTCAGAGGCTTGAATGCTGATGAGCTTGAAATGCATGGTAAATGGGGAGCATTGAATATTGCTATTGTTTATCAGTAGCCTTCTAAATTGGCTTGGATACAAGTATGGGAGGGAAATACCTTATCTACGAAAACTGCACTGGCTATTATATGCCCTTGCTCTATTTTTGTCTGTCAGCGGGTGTTTGTGCCTATTTATGTTTCTCAATATCTTACATGCATGTGCACATTGTCAAACAGACAATGGAGGAGATCCAAAAACCCACAGATTTCAGCGAAGCCTTGTAAACAAGACAATATCAGCTTTGTTTGTTTAGAATGCAGCTTGTTTGATGATTTTTGGAAGAGTGGATTATAGCTGCGAGAGTCAAGCAGCACCCAATTAAGCAGAAATAACTTCATCATCTTAATGAAGCCAAAAACACTGTACAAACCTACTGTATGGAAACAAAACCCATATTCACAAGTCTTAATTCACAAACCTTCACACACAATTACATATCAACAGAACATTAGTTGAATCCTCCATCCCTATAAAAAGCAAATTATGTACACAACCCTGGTAATATAGCTATTGTAAGCATAAACACAAGTATGTGCAATTTCCGTCCTTGTATGTGAATTTATAAAGTTTTTAAGACTGACCCTTCAAAAAGTACGGAGGTACTAAAAAATTTAAGTAAGTTTTTTTTTTTTCATATCACTATTGTGGAGCTTGCATTCTGTGTCCAAGTTTAAGAGTTCGGAAAAGCTGCTTATTTTAAGTAATGCGATATGTGACTGCAATAGAAATAAAATTCAAATAAAATAAACAGAGTGTCAAGTAATAAAGACTAACCAAGACCCTTCACGATATTTAATGAACATAACATCAAGGGATCTGAGATAGAGCAGTAAATTGTCTTTGTTTCTATACTGCTTTTTCTGGCTGTGTCAAAGTGCACAGTAGAGCATAAAATATAATCTTTTATTCATTTTAAAACACTATTTCTTTTTAAATAAAGTCGATGTATACTACTGGCCCAAAGTTATAAAACACATGAATATTAACAGTTTTTATTGTTCACAGTTCAAGTTGAAGTGAATAACCTTAAATAGTACAAATGAACAAGGTTGCATGGACTGATGAATAAAAAAATTCAAATATTTGCACCATCATTCTGGGGTTTTTGTAGGCCATCGTATAGGTAAAAGGATGGTTCCTAAGTGTGACTCCAACTGTCTGGGGCTATGTTGCTGAAACCAGGGTTGGCAATTTGCACAGGATGACTGGCACAAAAAAGAACAAAATGGCTAACTCATCATTTTAAAGCTTCATTCAACCTTTTCTGGTCTATGCTTGGTTGGTCAGGGGTTCATAGTCGTTACATTAAGACAATTATTTAAAAAATCCTTTTAGTTTTCATCCAAATTATATAATAAGACAAAACAAATGTATATATAATTTTAAAGCAGATTACAGCTAGTGATCATAGTTGGAAGTGTAGGTATGGGTTGCATATCTGAATAGTTCATCTGCAAATGTCCCTTGGTTCATCTTAGACTAAATTTAAATTTAATTACAGCATATTTGATATGATGTGGTATGATTTTTCTTATGTACATTTATAAAGATTTTATTTTTTTGTTACGATTGAAATTAAAATAAAAATCGTAGACAGATTTATACAGAGCAGCACTGCAATCTCTTCTTGTAATAAAAAAGTAGTAGTGAGCAGGCTTTATCTCTCTGTAACAGTACTTTACTGACCTCAAAATGCTCATGTGGCTGAAAGCTTGTACTGAAGTCAGGTATCAAAATCTACTGGATTGCCATTTCAGAGGAGTGGAGGCTAAAGTAGCATCAAAGCTCATTTGTAATTATGATGTGTTGGCCTTTTGGGTGCCTCTAATTTATTTTAAAGGCAGACAGGTACCAGTGTGGTTATGCATTGCTTTATGAGATGGGGTTAGGTCCTTTGAGATTTAAGATTCAGAGCTCAGCTTGAGTGCATTTACGCATGAAAATACCATCACCTTTCTCTGCACTGAAAAGTCCCCACAACACAGATTTTTTAACAGTGTCTGGTTTCACTATTGACATACACACACACAAAGAGATAGTTTGCTGATGCATATTTATTGCCAGAAATTTGAAGTGTTTTAACTTCTCTTAATATCAAGACAGTGATTGGCATTGCAGTTTTGGGTGCCACTAGATATGTAATAAATATATGTAATAGTGGCATATTTAGCTGTACACAAAGGTGAACTGTCTGTAAAATGTTTTTGGATTTGGATTTTTTTACATTAGAACTGAATCTAATCTCACAAAAAAAACAAAAAAAAAACCTATAAAAAAAAATATATATTGTTTTTTATTCTGCTAACAGATTTTCAAGATTTATATTTTAATATGCACATTTATAGCAAAACATTTATTAGATACTTTTCCATTATTCTAAATGTACTGACTTTTATAAGTTCCACTTTCCACACTGATTTACTTACTGTAGTGAGAACATGGGAAGAACATACCAAATCTCCTTGAAAATATCACGTATACTCGAGATGTGTGTATGTGTGTGCAAAGGAGTAATGTTTAAAATTTCCATAAATATACAATAGTGAGAATGTAAACTGATCATCCTTAACCATGAAGTTGCACATGCACAGAGCGAAAGTTCGAAAGTAGGAGAGAACAGAGACACAATCGTTTGCTCCGTTTTTCTTCTTAATTGTCAAGTATTCATCAGGAATGATAGGAGGTAAGAGGGGGCAAACTGCCAAGCAAGATCCAAAGACTTGGGATTGGGATAAGGGATAGGAGGGAAAAAAATACTGTCATCTCTAACTGCTGTGATTTACATAGAAAGACAGGCATGTGATTGAGACACCCTAGTGTTGGAGGGTACAGTATATGTAGTGTGTTTTAGAGATTGCAGATTGCATATTTCGCCCTAGTAAGAATCTGTAAGTCACAGAATGTAAACGGCAGAGAAAAAAAGGGAAAGGGAGAGAGTGCAGTGTCAGTCAAGTAGATTAAAGGGTTTTAGTGCTCCTCTGCAGTGTTCTCATATACACAGCTGAAAGAACAGGCTCAGCCTGACTTCACTCTCCTTTCTTTGTCCTTTTCTCTTTCTTTCTGCATTACTGACTATAGAGGACATCACTGCATGTTTTGGGCTCTCAGGAAATCAGTGCTCTCTACTCCATGAAATGCAAACACGCTCATTCTCCACAGGCAAAGCTGACAGTCTGCATTCTGGGAGGGGAAAAAGGAGTAATGATTGACATGTCAGCACTTCCTGACTGGAAATTTATGTGAGCACCATGGTTTCCCTCTTAAAATGTTTTCTTCTGCACAAGGTCATAATTTAACTTCCTTGTTGTTTACTTTACCCTGATAGCATTGCTTGTAATTTATTGTATAGTTTTAATTAAATGGATCGAGAGGCACTTAAGTGCCAGGGGTTTTTAAGACAAGCTGTTTTTAGGAAGCACAAGGTTATCTGATTTCTTAAGCTTGAGCACAGCACACTCTGGACTTAACGTAGGCTCATAAAGAAAAATATGCTCTAAACTCCATGTGTGCTAGTAAAATTGAACTGTTATGCAATCCTTAGCACCAGGGCCATGTCCACTATAGTGTAATGATGTCAGTGGCTTAGCCTAATTCTTAAGCACCCACCTACATGTTAGGTATATTATTGGCACCTTTGCATATAACACTTTGTCTAATCTGTCTTTGCCAGTGTAACAGCACTTAATCATCTGTAACATCTTACAAGGTTAGAAAATACAGAGCAGGGATTTATGACTATTCCTCTTTATAAAACATCTTTAGATTATCCTTGGTCATATATCCGCTTTTGTCTATTTAAGTCATGATTTCAGCCACGTCTCAGCTGGTTGTTGAAAGTAGCAGACATCAGATTTTACATGCCAAAGATGAAAAAGACTAGCCAGACTGTTACCTACAAAAAGTGCCAAAACCAGCATCTGTGATAGCATTGGGTGAATCTGGGCCCACAGCATGGGTGATCTGCATATATGTGAAAGCTCAGTTGATTCTTATGATGGTATTTTGAAGAAGCATATGCTGTCATCAAGATAACATACAGCAAAGCTGCTTAAGTCTTCTTTTTCCTTAATTTTCTGGTAAATAAGTGTCCAAGTGATTTACAATAATATAAATGGATTGTAGTTTGTATTGGATTTGTAAGTGTTCAAACTTTTCAAAATGTGAATAATTATGAGGTATTATAGTGAATTAGTGATGAATAGCAGTAAATGTGACAAACATAGTTTGAGGTAGTATAGTAGTTGTGGGAACTGTAGTTTGACAGAATCTAGTGGTTGTGCCAATCGTAGTTACTTAGGGAATGTAGTAGTTTGTGGCCTTTTTATACCTGCACGTGTTTTTTCTTTTGCATTTGGAACAATAACACAATGTGCTTTAATCGAAGAAGCAGACATGGATTTGCAAATATAAAGCTACATTTAAAATCAGTTTATAAAGACACTAATAAGAAGCTGACCTTTTGTGTATAAGTCATACTGCAATAGTGCGTCTTATTTTTAGGTTGACACCTATGAAATAAAGAGGTATTTCTACATACCATAATTACCTATATGATCCGTGTGTAGAATTAAGTGACATCTAGTAGTGAGGTTGTGGATGGCAACCAACAAAATACAGCTGCTTCTAACAGATAAGGCAACTACTGTATATTTTTGCACTGACAATAATGAACAGCAAGTATCAGTGCTGCAGATACATGGTGGCACAAAATGACCTTCTGTAAGGTGATCCACTCTCTCATAATGTTTTACAGACATGAGTTATTATACACTAATGAAAACATAATTATGAGTGTCACATTTAATTTTTACTAATAGATTCTGGTAAATCCAAAAATAATTCTTTTTGGAATGTAATTTAAACGAGGAATGGAACCGGGGGGGGGGGGGGGGGGGGGGGGGGGGGGGGGGGGGGGGGGGGGGGGGGGGGGGGGGGGGGGGGGGGGGGGGGGGGGGGGGGGGGGGGGGGGGGGGGGGATATATATATATATATATATATATATATATATATATATATATATATATATATATACACTCATACCTTGTATATACTATTTCCTGAGAGTTTTCCTTTATCGACAATGTTACATCATGTCTGCTGAGGGATGTTTTTTTTTTTTGTATTGTTTTTTTTCCTCTTTTTGTGCAAACTTTCTGTGTAGTATTTCTATCATAACTTAGCAGAGAAAGTTTAATGCAGAAGCTGTGATCTTGCATAAACGATGCAGTTCTTTATATATAAATATATGCATACTGAGCATTCATGTGTAAAGATAGATTAAGAAAGTGTTTGGGGAGCTAAACGAGGCATGGGCAATGCAGTAGCAAGACAAAGAAAAGTAAAATTGTGGCGAGTGGCAAGGGGGTCCTAAGTAGAACAACAAGGAGTGCTAAGAGCAGAATGAAGAAAATAGAGCCAGACAGTCACAAAGAAATGTAGAAGGAATGGTGTATGATGGAAAGGGAGCAGGACGAAAGGCAAGCGAGGCACAGTCCGTTGGAGACAGGACTGTTAGTGCTGCTTTGTTGGCCCACTTTCTCCTTTAGTCTGAAGGAAGAAAATGCACTGCTATTTTACGCTTCAGTAGGCATAGTCATACTTTTTCTGCATGAGCAAAGAGGACTTAGTCATGATTATGGCTAATGACTGTGCATTTTAACAATCAACAATGTATTTTAGGGATTAATTTGTAATTTTCTTGTTGACTTCTTGTGTTCTGGTGTAAACATTTAATGCAGACCTATAATCATAACAATAGTGTTTTTCCTCTTTATATACTGCAGACTATGGGTTTACTGCTATTAATGGCATTTTCAGGAAATAAAAAAAATATATATACCATAAATAATAATGGGGGGGGGGGGGCACGATGGCCTTTCAGCCCTAGGGATTCCCGGTTCGAATCCCCATCTGGGTGGAGTTTCCATGTTCTCCCTGTGTTTCCCGGTTCGAATCCCCATCTGGGTTTCCTCCGGGTTCTCCGGTTTCCTCCCACAGTCCAAAAATATGGATAAAGTCAATTGAGTTCTCCAAATTGCCCCATATTGAGTGTGTCTGTGTGAGTGAGTGCCCAGCGATAGATTGGCGCCCTGTCTTGGGTGTATTTGCCCAGCGCCCGAGACGTTCTCCCCTGGATGGGCAAGGGGAACCCCACCGCGACCCTAAAAAGAGGATAAAGCTGAAGATAATGAATGAATGAAAATAATATATATATATATATATATATATATATATATATATATATATCTAACAGTCATTAAACCTCAGTTTCAAACCTTTTTGATCTTAATTTAATTTATTTATTTTGGTAATAAAGAACAATTTAATATTACAATACAGTCAATACAGTCTGTGTTCTGAACTATAAATTGGACTGTGGACGTTAACAATTGTGTTGGCCAGATGACTGGGTCAGAGCATTTTTGATAATCTTTGTGTAGGATCTCAATCCAATCAATCATTTGTGATATGTGCTGGATGAATGTCTGATCCATTGAGGTCCCACTTTACAACTTCCAGGAGTTACAGTATCTGATGCTAACATCTTGGTGCAAAATACCACAGTACAACTTCAGGGTTTTAGTAAAGTTGGTGTGTCGGTGATGTTTTTAGGTGGTTATGATGTTATGCCTTCTTCATGTAAAGAATGCTTAAAAGAGTAACAAAAGCAGAAGGTCAATCAATCATTAAAAATAATATGCCTTCTTTTACATTAGCATTCAAAATTTGGAAAGATATAACACCAAAAATTATAAAATCATTGAAACCCTATGAAAAATTAAATACAGTTGTACCACTGAAGTAGTTTGGACACAAAAGCAACCTGTTTAGAGCCACTCTGTTCTGCATGGTCTTTTATACAAAGCCACTACTGTAAAGTAGAGCACAAAGCCTCAGGTAAAATCCATTTTATTTGTCATGTATAGATGACTGAAGAAACTAAAGTCTACAGGGTGGACATGAATGCCTTTCTTTGTTGAACTGAGAGCAGAGAAAGGAGCCTGTTGATCTTTTAAAATGTCAGTAGTGAACTGGTAGGGTAGTGCTGTACATCAGTATGGTGGTCCTGCATTTATTAGAGTCCTTTTTACTAGAGTAGCACTGACACATAGACGCATGTGCACACACTCTCTCCCAAAACCATATAACCCCACACCCCCGTCCACCTTTCAATCCTCTTTTACTGCTGGACACCTCTGAGTATTTGGAATAAGCTTCCTGTAAACATCGTTTCTGGAGACTGGGTAACAATGATATGTGGCAAAACACAAAAACCCATGGATTTAACGCATTAAGATTAAGCATATATGAATTTTCTTGTGTTTTTTAATTTGTATTACAGCGGTTCAATCATATTCATAGCTAGGGACTACATGTGCTATATGTGGACTATTTTTAAATTTCTAAATCACCTATCTTAAACACATTTGGACTGTGGAGGGAAACTGGAGATTACTTCTAAAATCAAATCAATGGACTTCTTGCTATCAGACAACAGTGCTATCCACTGGCACCACAGTTCCACCGTCCACAGTGCTTTTTAAAACTTGACAATAAATAGAAAAGAATTTGGAATGCATGATGTCAGCGAGAAGCTATTTTTGACTTTTTGGGGATTCCCAACCAAGAACAAAAGAGTAACTGTATAGACTTCACATGTTCACATGTTTCAGTTGGGTAGTAATTTCTGAGCATTTTAATAAACTTGGCTTTCAAAAGACATGGGATACCCATAGAAATGTGATCTTTTGATGATGCTTTGTTGTGATGCTGTAGATAATGGGCACAAATTATTTGCAATCCATGTCTATTTTCACTTTTTATCCAGAGGGGTTACTCTTTGGCAAAATAAAATATCATAGCTGAATTATTCAGAAAACACATACCTAAGCTGTTACATCAATATTATTTGATTAAGAATGCACAAAGACAAGCAAACTGCCAACTACTCTCTAAAGAACTGTTTGTACCAAAATGATCTACAGCTGTAATTCAAATTTTATGTACCTGCTGTGAACAACACCATTATAACAAAACAATAAATGCTATCATTAAGAAAAAACTAAACTTTTTGGCCAGTAACACAAATATTTTGTTTCAGTATGTTATATTAATTAGTTTACCTTATACAATTGTTCTTTTTTGCAGATGGTTTATGTTTTAAATCCCCTATTGTTAAATTTTATTAAGATTTGAATAAATACAAGGACTTAACCCTATCAAAATGAAGAAAGGGGTAAAAAGTGAGTGGCCTATTAGCTTTTTGGTATAGCATCATTTATTGATTTTTTTTTCCTGTGGCTTTGAAGACCCATATCTCCTAATGTCTGACAACTACCGAACCTGGGGATGTGGTGTTGGCAATGACTGGTAATTCTCTACAAGCTAACTTGATTTGGAAAAGTTATGTGCACATTGAAGGTGCACCTTTAGTTTTTAATATCTCATGACCCAGAAAAACAATAGTATTGATGCTGTTGGAAAGGTCTCCTAGTGTTTTATAAAACTACTAAACTAGCTACGAAGCAACTTTGGTGACTTTTAATCTTTTTGTCTGAAATCTAGTTCCAATTCTAGAAGGCTAAAAGTCCTTGCCTTTTCTTATGGGCTAGAAGAATCTCCTCAACCAGACAGTGTTGAGAATTACATTACACATTACATAGTAATAAATTATTTTTTTAAATGCCCTGATGTTATGGTTGTAATGTTTATATATTTTGCTAAATACAATTTAAAACCTATTTGTGTGTAAATATGAAATAAATTTATTAATTGATATATAGTTATTATTTGTAAGAAGATTGTTATGTGCTAATGTTGATTCCTGTATTCCTTGCATTAATGGACTGTCTCGCTATTACTGACGCTTCTCTCTTTAAGTTCCTATATATAAATTATATACACAACTCTCTGGTGAATATAAGGGAATTTTTAATGCCAGCTACTAACTGGTTTGGGCTTTTCTCCCTCTTTAATTCACTCCAACTCTTAAGAAAAGCTTAAGGCAGGAAGGGGCGATAAGAAAACGCAAAGAAAGGAAGCAGACAATCACATTAGGCCACAGTCACCCAGGCCAAGGGTCTGGATTTAAATGAATTGAAGACTGAATTAATGCTGGTCATTTGGGGTATGAAGGTAATACAGTCAGTTTCACGAGTAGGGCAGAACTCACATACTCAGTCAGACTTGCATCAGCTGTAGCATGTGCTCCGACACTGAGTCTCTACTGACACAATTTCAGTGGATTTTTCACAACTAACTTAATGCATCACCTCATTATGAGGTCTCAGGTTCATGGAATAGTGTGTGTGTGAGCAGTACAAAATGCAAACGTATGCACTGTAGACATCCCTTGAGACTAAAAGAGAATGGGAAAAAGGACTTGGTTAATAAGCAAAAAAAAGATCTACCTGGAAGAAACATGAGCACAGTCTCTTTTTACTCATTTCACATTAATGGTAATCTCTGCACAGTCTCTGCTTATGAGTATAAGTGTGAATAAACCATAAGTAACTTTTCAGGTGTCAAGTACAGCAATTAGAGTAAACTATTCCCTGAGTAACTTAATTATCATTAAGAAAAGTAAGATTTGTAATTTGTATACTGTATATTACTTATTACTACTCATTTATAGGACTGCAATGACTTCTGTATTACATAAAAGAACATCCTTATAAAGGGACCCTAAAGGAGTACATTTCTATGTCATTGTTAAAACCATGAAAATGGCTTTAATATGAACACAATATATATTTGTTTCCTTTCATGCTTGATGATTATTAGCATTGTGCCTGGATGGGAACTAATCATCTGAAATATGTAGACGCACCCAGGGCTCACTTGCAACAGACTTCAATCTGATGCCTCAGGAAAATTCTAAAAGTGACTTACTCAAAACGAAGTGGATGTGGTAACTCCATGGTTAGGGCTATCAATGTGTTGGGCTATCAATCTAAAGTTTGTGAGTTTAAATCCCAGGGTTGCTAAAGATACCAATGAGGGTCTTTAAGCTAAGCCCTTAACCCTCATCGTTTCAGGGGTGCTGTATGGCCAACACTGTGGTTTAACCCCAAACAAAACAGTACATTAGGATAATTTGAAGTCACTTTGGATAAAATAATCTGCTAAATGTCACATTGTGTGTGTGTGTTAACAACATATACCATATATATGAACCTATCAGTTTGTATAATAATGTGGCTAATCAGTAGTGAATCTTTGCATGGATTGTAATTATTTTATTGAAGAGATGAAATAATCTTGGTTTGGTTTGGTTGTGCGTCTTCTGTCTTTTCACAAATAAAGCAATTTGTCAGCTGAATAATAATAAGACCTGTTTAAGTCATGTGCTCCACATCTTCACTGTGTGTGTGTGTGTGTGTGTATGTGTGCTCACAGCCATGATTGTAAGTGTGTGTGTTGCTCCCACTTGGAATACCAACTACATATCATATTAAACGTCCACTGTCAAGAAGCTGTCTCAGGTGAGATAAAAAGAAAGAAGAGCACAAGATTCATGCATAATTCCAATTCCCACTATAGATACTGAATATAAAATGTGTGTGATGAAGAGGGGCACAGAGGGAGAACTGTCCTTACAAACATGTCAGATTATAGGTCTCTTATTCAATTTAGCATAACTTCTCTTTTCTTGTCCTTTGTAGACCCACTGTGTTTCTTGCCTTTTTGTCCTTCTGTTGCAATAACTGTATGCTTTCTTTGCAAATATTTTTGAGTGCTGACTTGTAAAACATTAACAAATTGTAGCAGTTCCATTTATCATATATATATTCATTGTGAATAACTGTATTATAAACATCTGTACATTTACTTCATGCAATTTAATTCATGCAATTATCTGCAGTGCATTACATAAACTTATGGACATTGTTTTTGATTGTTTATAAATACATCCTATTTAAACTTATTTAATATGCCATTAAAATAATAAGCAGGTGAACATTAAACATAACTCCAGCCAGAAAAGCAATAAAGCAGTTTTTTTTTTTTTGTTTTTTTTTTTTGTCATGCATGATTAAAAACTCATTTTGAGATGTAATATTTTTGGTAGTGTTATTGTTTACAAGGAAAATGATGATTGCTGGGGTCTCTGAAAGATCATCCTGACATTATCTCATTACTGTTCATTTTGTTGATGCTAAATATCACAGAGTGTATATTAAGTCGAAAGCCTGTGGTAATTTTGATTGTGAAATATAGATAGTAGTGATTGCATGTCATTAAATATGATTATGTCCCCAAAATAAAAGTAATACATCAGCTCTGTAGTCCAAACATAACATTATTCCACCCCTTTGAAATACTTAATGTTTGTTGTAGAACTTGAAATCAAAACAAAAAAAAAAATTAAAATCTTTATTTATTAACATTAAAAAAGGCAAAATATTGGGAAATACCTTATTTACATCATGGTATTTTGAAGATGTTTTTTAAGTGAAGCGACCTTTAAGATTCCTAACTTGATGCTACTCAAAGTGCAGTGTCAGCCATAACACAGCTTTGAGTAAACTTATGAAGGTCGCAACTTTCAGATCGATAATTCACTAAGCTACATTGGTTTATGTTGAAAATTTAATACGAAAATTTTATGCCATTATCTATCAGTCTGTTCGAAAATATCACCCGCACATTTGCAAAGTGTCTTTCTTACAGAGTTATGTGTCAAACTGAGTAGAAATGTACTGTTTAAACTACTTCTTTACAACATTGCAATACAAGTAAGGCAAGTGTAAACCTTGAGGGATATTTTGCACAGATGAATTGACTGATCTTAGCCATAGAGGCTTGTATATCATTCAAGGTTGCCATTGACCTCTTGGTAACTTCTTAGATCAATTTCCTTGAAACTGAAGTCATCTATTTCGTAAGGGCAGCCCAGTCTAGTCAAGTGTTGCTGATGATTTGGAAGGTGATTTGTTCTGAATGGTAATAAACTGTACAAGTTTATAATGATTTTTTTAATGAGCTAAGCACTTAAGCAAACTTTAATGTTAATATATACTTGGCTGTAGAGGTTATAATGAATATATGTTTATTTGCATCATTAGTTAATTATGAAGCAAGAGTTCTGACAGAACATGTGCTGTACAGTCTGTATTTAGCTCTCTTCAGAACATATAAACTATACAATATGCTCAAATCAGAGAGAACAGCTGAAATTTAAAATATAATGTATTAAGGGCTTATTAAATATAAATATAGACAGAAATACAGTACAGTATATGCAATTTTAAAAATAATATACTTTTAAACTTTACAATTTTATACATGGGCCGCACGGTGGCTTAGTGGTTAGCACATTCGTCTCTCAGCGCTAGGGATTCCTGGTTCGAATCCCCATCTGGGTGGAGTTTCCATTTTCTCCCCGTGTCTGCGTGGGTTTCCTCCGGGTTCTCCGGTTTCCTACCACAGTCCAAAAACATGGATCAAGTCAATTGAATTCTCAAAATTGCCCCATATAGAGTGAGTTTGTGTGAGTGAGTGTGTGCCTAGTGATAGATTGGTGCCCTGTCCTGGGTGTATCTGCGCAGCGCCCTAGATGTTCTCTCCTGGATGGGCATGGGGAACCCCACCGCGACCCTAATAGAGGATAAAGCAGGAGATAATGAATGAATGAATGAATTTTATACATAGTATAAATAAAATATTTTGGTATAAACTAAAGCCCTTATCATAGTTTTGTTTAAAGGCATTGTTTTATTCCTTGCAAGACTGATCTTTACATTTTTTATTTCACTAGTTTTTATATATTATTTACACTTTTTTTTGCATTATCTCAGCAATTGGTTTTATTTTGTCATAAGTCAGTTTTAATGCAATTGTGTTTGCTTTAATTTCAGTCCTAAGGATAATAATTTCATTATCAAATGCACAGCATTGAAAGTAATCCACTGTTTAATAAATCTTGCATTAGTTATGTAAGAACTAGCAGTTTTCAGTTTTCGTTTAAAAGAATTCTGTAGCATGACTTTCTTCAATTTAGTCGAGCAATAAACACTCAATTATCCTGACGATTAATCTGTACATTGACAGAAATAAGTTGGCGCAGAACTCTGACCATTGTTGCATAAAAGAGGTATGCAAAACAAGCTGTATAGATTAGGAACTGATCCATAATATGAATTCAATGCTTTAACCATGAATGTTTACACACTGGTAGAAAATAAGTACCTTTTATATCACTAAAAGCAATTTTCAGAAATATACATTTTACAAAATCTATTAAAACTAAGTCATTAAAAAAATTCTAAATATAGGTATATGGTTTTCAGATGACAATGGCTTATTTTATCTAAAGTCAAAATTCTTTAATTCTGAAATTAAATGGCAATTATGTAGTTAGGCAATTATTTTACTGACTGTTAAAGTAATATTAAATGTCTCAAATTGTCAGGTTATTAATTATTATTTATTTATGACATTAAGCAATTGCATGTCCAGCTTAAGATGAACACTGCGACTCATTTACAAACACCAATAAAACATCCCCAAGAGACAAAGTGCATGTAGTGGACAGTTTATCAAAGAACAAATAAATAGACAAACACATTCAATAGTATGTTGCAGTAATAGTATGTCACAAAAGCAGTGGCCGGTAGTCATATTTGTATTCTCATAATTCGCATAATTATCATCATGGCTTTTTGTGGTTTGCTGGTTTGGAGGTATGTAAGAAATCGTGGATTCATACAGTATACTGGATGGGCCCAGAAGTACTATTGTATTTTGTTGTCTTTTGTTGTATTTCGTTGTCATTTCGTTTTCATTGCTCATATGGAGCAATGACAATATAATTGGTTAATTCGATCACTTAACAATATCATTATGTCATAAATTATTAAAATGCACCGTCTTTATGAAACTTTACACATGCATATCATGTGAGAGCCCATTTGCTATTGCGGTAAGTTTCACACTGGGATAAGCAATATGAGGTAAAATTGGCCTGACTGAACCTACCAACCCATAGCAATATTGATTAATCTAGACGATGGAGCGGTTTATAAAGCAGCTTTATAAACAAACCTTGTGACTGACTGTGAAAGAGTAAAATCACTGATGTCATCATAATGCCTCTAAGGGCCAGGCTTTTATCTAGTTTCATACAGTAATGACAGGTTATAATAATTTTATGTGTTTGAACAAATGTTTGCAAAGGGTTGTGTTCCCAAAATTAGGAATACAATGAATCTGCCAATACTCTTCTGATTGGATTGAATTGATAGTTGACAGTGGATGCACTTTTAATACAGACCAGGTTTTAATAAATCAGCGTTGTTCAAATTAACATAAGGACCATAGCAGAGAATTTGTCATAACTGCCACACTAATAAGTAGGGGTGGTCCTGTGGGCATTTTTCATTCATAGATTAGGTAGAAGGCTCTAAAGCATTCTGCCCAGTGACAGATGGGTTGCTAACAGTGTCTGTATATACAGTAGCTGTGTGCACCTATGAAAGCTTATACAGCCTGTTTGATGTTTCAGTGTTCTTTTTTTTCTGCGGAATTAAAAAAAAAAAAAAACTGTAAAATAAAACTACAGTAAAAAATTTGTAATGACAAGTGAAATATTTTCTATACCATAGGGCACAAAAACACCAAAGATGTATTGACATAAGATACAAGCTGATGAACAGAAACATAAGGAATTATTTAACTAATTGTGAGCAATTGTTTGACTGATTTATTTTTAATGGCGTTTGCAGATGCCATTGGGTTGGTTAATTATTGTGATAAACCAACATATTGTCATTTGAAAATATTACTAATGCTTTCTATTCATATAACACATAACTATCATTGCATGGTGCTAAGCTTTAAATTCTTACTTAATGCAAATATAAATTTACTAGCTTTTAGTATACTAAGAGAAGAATAGAATGCTTTTTACACAGTACTACATATTATCAAATAGAACAGCAGTTGCCTGACACGACGGCTAGCAGAGCAGTGACAATTGGCCGCATGTTTCTAGAGACAAGGATGGTCATTGATTTTCACCCTGTTTCATTTCTTGAATGGATGCCAGAACCAGGTCAAGGTCTTTTCAAGCCTGTGATGGTTCTTGCCAGCTGATTGGGACTATGTTTTTTTATCTCTGCAGGCAGTCTGGTGAACCTGACATGTCGAGCGTTCTTTGGCTACAGCGGAGACGTAAGTCCGCTCATCTACTGGATGAAGGGTGAGAAGTTCATAGAGGATCTGGACGATAGCCGGGTTCGTGAAAGTGATATCAAGTAAGAGGATATTTTTTTCTTACTCAAAGTGACCCTACATTTTCTGAAGTGATATACATAGAATGCATCAGCTTAAACTTAAGCTTGTGTACATGTCCTTGAAATACACTTCAGATAAGCTACAACATGCATTACTCATTGGAGTTTAGTACGCATGGTGCAGAGACTAAGAAAATATAGAAAAAAATATTTGGTGCTTGCTACACTTAAATTTATCAATAAATTGTGCTTTAAAAAGAGTCAAAATGCAGTAAAAAATGTGAACTTCAGTAGAGTTTATATCTACTGCAAAGCCGTATTTATCTTTCTTAATTAGCCATAAACTCCACTGAGTTTCTAAAGCATCCCTGTAAGGTTTTCGAATTGGTTTGTTGGCATTTGTGACATCACATAACAGGGACTTTTACAAAGATTGTTATGAGGTGTTAAGGTCATATAAGGTGCTTTGTGCAAGGTGTATATACATCCATCAAACATTGTTCTTGTAAACACTGGATAGTGTCATGCTGGGACAGAAACGCATCATACCCAAAGGACATTACGTACAAGGATTTATGTCTAGTTTCTATTTTTTTAAAGAAACTGAGCATTGTGTCAATTTCAATTTAGTAATAGAAATATGACAAATAAACCAAACCCCCAACTTTTCCACCCAGCATTTATATTGTTCTCCAAGTGCAGCAAGGAACACTATAATATAAATGATTAAATCCAGCACATGATCAAACAAAGTCAAAAGAAAAGAATATGAGTTGTTAATAAAGTGAAATTAAAGAAACATGTTTCTTATAAAACAGCAGGGCTAACAGTGCTGGAATGTCAAAACCACCTACTAGCCTTGGGGACAGTCCAAACCAATTAGAAACTGGGAAGGTGACAGAAAAGGATAGAAGTGAAGGAGAGGAAGAAGTGAGTGAGAGAGGCATACAGGAGAGTTCGAAGCTGGTGAAAGAGATAAATGATGAGTGAGGTGCATCTATATGTTGACTGACAGTTTGACATATTGGCCATATTCTGGGAAAAAAGGGGTGTGTGTGTGTGTGTGACTATGTGTGTATGCATGCGGGTGTGCCACAGTTCAAGCTACATTTAGCTTTTTGCCCACCTCTAGTTGCCATTTCTAAGCATTTCTATAGCCAGTATAGGCAGCCTGGTGTTAGGCTAATGGATTATCACTGACCCTGTTACTATTTGTGTTCAGAGCTAATAAAGATCAAATGGTATATTTGTAGTTTCCCTTCCTCCTAGAGCCATGTCATTCATTGAGCCTCTTGAGAGTTCTCTCACTGTAATTCAGATTGCTTCACAGTTATCAAAGCTGCGACCTACATTCTTCACAAAGCTGCTTTCCAGAGAGCCAGAGACATTTTGGTTATTGTTGTTTGATGCATGTGTGTGTGTGTGTGTGTGTGTGTGTGTGTGTGTGTGTGTGTGTGTGTGTGAGTATGTCTGTCTGTGCAAGTTTCATATGCCAGCCAGTATAAAGTGCACAATAAAAATGATGCTTCTGGCTAGATATTAAATAATTTTATTTATGAAAAAAAAAGATTTTTTATTTTTCTCTGTGAATGTTTCCTCTATGCTCAATTCTCCTTTACCTTATATATGATGCTAGTACTTGGTATACTCTGTATAGTTGTCATTCATTCATTATCTCCCACTTATCCTCTATTAGGGTTGCGGTGGGGTTCCCCATGCCCATCCAGGGGAGAACGTCTCGGGCGCTGGGCAGATAGACCCAGGACAGGGCACCAATCCATCGCTGGGCACACACTCACTCACACAGACACACTCTAAATGGGGCAATTTTGAGAATTCAATTAACATGATCCATGTTTTTGGACTGTGGGAGGAAACCGGAGAACCCGGAGGAAACCCACGCAGACACGGGGAGAACATGGAAACTCCACCCAGATGGGGATTCGAACCAGGAATCCCTAGCGCTGAGAGGCGAATGTGCTATCCACTAAGCCACCGTGCCGCCCCTGTATAGTTGTTTTATTCCTAATTTGTATAAAAAATGTGTTTATGGGTTTAAGGGTTTTGTGCATACATATTGCATTTAATAGTTCAGGTAAAAGTGTGTGTATGTGTATGCTTGTCTGGGTGTGTGTTTATAGACTGCAGTAAAGGGTGTGAGCTGCCTCAATACATGTAAACCTGGTTGGCCTCAGAGCAGATAAGAAGATACTCTGACCTCCCCTGTGTTTCCAACAGCCTTTTTTCTGATGAAAATTCATGACTGAAGAACAGAATGTACTCTTTAAGACATCATCAGCCTTGCTTTATTTTCCCATCTAGTCATCTGGCTGATCAGAGAATAAGGCACAAAAGAGTAGTGCACTGGACAAAAAGGCAGTTCTACAGGTCTACACACCTTCTGTTATAGTTTCGATACTGACAATTAGTTCATCAGTGCGGTCTTATCTGTTGTTCTTATGGGCTTTGCTCATCTATAGCAAATAAGAACTACAACTCATTTGCTGCTTGTCAATGCCTTAAAGATCAAACAAGTATTGTATATTTTATTACGTTTTTTTATTTTATTTTTATTAATAACGTTTTAACACATACATATCTATGTGGGCACTGAAGCATCAAACTTTTATAAACAAAATCTTTTGACTCTGCTTATATACTCTGAATGGTGCATCAGCAAGTCTCTGCAGTATGCAGTTGCTGGTTTGTTAAAACAGATCCTAAGGCTGGTTTGTCATCTTAGCCTCTGGCGATATAACTGCAGCAACGAGTTAACAGAAGTAACAGAAGGTAATGCAGTGTCAGGAGCAGTCCTATGGATTAGCTGACTAAGCAGTGTTTCTGGCATGAATGCCACCCTGGGCAACCATCTTACCCAGCAACAACCTAATCCCTCTATCCACCCATATCTGTAATTACAACTGGTTATGTCTCACATCCTGGATGATCAGATACCAAGTGTAGATGGGATCAACTGCATCTTGACAAATGCATAATCTGCTCTCTTTAGAGTCTTAGAGGTAATATGAGACACATTCAGCAAACCTACATTTGGCAGTGTAAAAAGCCAATCCGCTTAATTTTTGTCAGTGGTAAAAAAAAAAAGAAAAAACTAAAGTTAACAACTCTGTTTAGTGCTTAAATGTAAAGGTTAGTTTAGAATGACTCATACGTATTGTAATAAGTAACTTAAATATTATTACATTGGGGTCACATGATTTTTCTTTTGATGCAGACACATAAATATATATATATATATATATATATATATATATATATATATATATATATATATATATATATATATATATATATATATATATATATATATAGGCGGCACGGTGGCTTAGTGGTTAGCACGTTCGCCTCTCAGCGATAGGGATTCCCGGTTCGAATCCCCATCTGGGTGGAGTTTCCATGTTCTCCCCGTGTCTGCGTGGGTTTCCTCCGGGTTCTCCGGTTTCCTCCCAGAGTCCAAAAACATGGATCAAGTTAATTGAATTCTCAAAATTGCCCCGTTTAGAGTGTGTCTGTGTGAGTGAGTGTATGCCCAGCGATGGATTGGCGCCCTGTCCTGGGTCCATCTGCCCAGCGCCCGAGACGTTCTCCCCTGGATGGGCATTGGGAACCCCACCGCGACCCTAATAGAGGATAAAAGCAGGAGATAATGAATGAATGAATGAATATATATATA
>JAFMOD010000353.1:2186917-2219791 GCA_019802435.1 Corydoras maculifer
ATATGTCCTGGCCACTAAGATTGTCAGACATGGTACTGGGGATACTGGTACTAGCACTGTCCATCATGTTAAGGCAACCATAAATCAGGTCAAATAAGTTCAAATAACTTATATCAAAACCACAGACAATGATGTAGAACTCTGACATGGGTCAAATAAGCAGTGTTAATTCACTTATACTAAAAAAGAGCCCCAGAAGATAAGTCCTACTTGACAAAATTTAATAAAGCATTTTGCTAACCTACACCAACAACATACAGTATATGAGTTTGTACAGCATGCTGTGTGCTACATTTCTGGGAAAAATAGGGAAATTGTTTTCCAGTTATGAGTAAATATATCAGAGCAAACAAAATAAACAGACTTGTTTATTAGCCCCAATGAAGTTGGGAGTCAAGTCCCAGGTTACTTCCTTAAACAAGGCCTTAACCTTCATTGCTCCAGGGGTGCTGTATCATGACCATCCCTGTTTCTGACCCAATCCCTGTAGGTCGGGATGCTTATAAGTCACTTTGAAAAAAAGTATTCTGCAAAATGAACAATGGTAAATACAATAAGCTAAATTTAGCTACTCAAGCTTTGAGTACATGCCTTGTGTTCTGCCAGTGTTCATAAGACTGATTTGCTTCATTTTATGAACCTGCCATTATTGGTATTGGCTAGCAGGGCAAAATATAGCGTATATTTTAGAATCTATTGTGCAACCAAAAAGGTTTTTCATCACCTACCACTTACACTGAGTAATAGTAAACATCGACAATGTCAGGATGCATTCACCATGCATACAATAGGTATAGAGCCCTTGCCATTCTTTGATAAATATTAACAACAAAAAAAGATACTATACTATATAGGAAACATAAGACTGTTTATCCTTTTGAATCTTATACAACATGAAACCAAACCAAAGTGAGTCAAATTGTCTCATTTTACAGAGGTATACATGTGTATAGTATATAGGAGTTTTTGGACACACCTTGGATGATTCATTTATTACCAAAGTGATTTTTTTAATGTGACTTTTTTAATGCGTTGCATTTTAATGCGTTGATACCAGTTTTGGTATCAGGAAATGTAGGCACAACATCTATGTGTTGTTCGCAAAGGCATTGTTAAGACATCAGTAGAACACGTGTCTATTGCTTAAATAGTGGATTGCTGTGAACCTTATCAATAGGCTTTTTAACTCACTTAATGTACTACGGACGATCGGTGCTGTTTTTTTTTTTTTAATTAATTAATTTTTTTTTTTTTTCTTGTGTTAGTGAGCACTCACTTTTCAATAAAATCTATAAATTTGCAAGACTGACACAAATACGCCTTGCCTATTCTCATCCTTATTTTCCGGATATCACAGCACAATTATCTTATTTTCATTGGCTTTAAAATATATCTTGTGGTAAAAAAGGTGTCATGGAATATCTTTAAATTAAAAATAATTTATATCTTCACCCATCAATCAATCCTTGATATATAATTTTTCTTTTTACCTGATACAGAGGGTCTCAAATCAACAGTAATACTGTTTCTGTTTTACAGATCAAGGGTCAGGATGGCATCTAAAAAAAAAAAAAGGAAAAAATGTAAAAGGTTTAAATGGAACCTATGAGTGACTGATACAAACCAAGACTGGACACATTTCAGCCATTATTAGCCCTGCTCCCATGGCCAGCATGCTATAATTTGTCTGATTTACTCCCAGAGCGAGTGTTGCCGAAGCAGCAGTGATTAATTGTTATTAAACTAACTGAAGTGTCCTCCGGGGAGGACAGGATACAATACACTGGTGTACTGGCAGTCATCTGTTGTGTTTTATTAGATTTGCAACCTGTAGAAGAGGCCACAATAACTGTGGGAATATTAGCAAATAGAACAGAATGAAGCATGAAGAGCTGGGAGGAGGAGAGTGCGGAAAAGGCATTTGACAATAGTTGAAAACTTCATTTATTTTATGAAATATTAAGGGGGAATAGGGGTTATCCTTCATTTTCCAAACCAGTCTTAGTTTCCATGGTAGCTGCTACAAAGAGGAGTTTTTTGTTCCTTCACATAATATTATTAATTTATATTCTCTACTTTACAGTACAGACTGTGCTATATTACTGTTTACATATATGGCCTTCTTTGCATTCTTAGGGCTCAGTTCCTTAATCCTTATTAATACACATTGCTATAAAAAAGAAAAGCTGTAGCTAGGCAAACTATAAGACAAACTAGAAACATTTGCCAGAAAATCTAAAATTATGGATGAATAAAGTGGAGAGATAATAGTTCTGATTATTACATTATTTATGCAAAAGGATTTTTTACTTGTATGAAGGACTGTTTGTAGGCAATATTTTTCAAATTCCTCTTAGATATGGTCAAATACACAGTGAATAAAATGACCATTAAAATGCATAACGGCATTCCTTTGGTTGAATGTTATTTTGTGCTCTTGAAAAGTATATTTTTGATTTTGATTTACATACAGAATGAATTATGATAAATTCTATGACTGGTCCAGAGATTTGCAAAATATAATTTTAATTACATACTATAATTAGGTATATATAGATTAAAAAAAATATCGAGACACATTTCTTAATCATTAAATGTGGTGACTATTGTATGCTTTCAACATACTGCACAAAGCAAGAGCCACAAAAGCATGGCTGAGTGAGTTTAATGTAGAAGAATTGGACTGCCTTGCACAGAGCCCTGACCTCAACTCTATTAAACACTTTTAGGATGGACTACAACAGAGTTATCAAGGTCCTCTCACCTAACATTAATGTCTAACCTTACAAATGCTTTTCTGCATGAACTGGCAACATTTCTGAAGATATATTCTAATATCTAGTAGAATGCCTTTCAAGAAAAGTCAGGAATAGAGGACCAACTTAGAATGAAATTATGTTAAATCTCTTGTAGTTTGTTTGCTATCCAGCATTTTCTTTGATGCTCAACACCAGTAAAATTTTTCATTTAAGCATAAATTAAAGCATAATTTAAGGGTGATCAATTATCAGATTTTTTTTTTATGTTTGCGAGTGGGTTTATAGATATTTAAATACTGAGTTCTACCTGTAAGAACTTAATATGAAGGTTATTGAAGAATGGAGTAGGTGTTACCCAGTGTAATTTAAACTGTAGAGCAGTAGCATTGGGGGATACAGTAGGACTGTTAAAGGAATTAAGAAATTATATTTCGGGCTTGGTTATGAAACTCAAGAGTCTACTCTGCAACAAACCCTTTCAAAGAAGAGCTAATATGTAATCAGCTGTGTTTTAGTTCTTACTTTATCTGAGTATTATTTTAAGTTCTCCTGCTTTAGAGCCATTTAAGATTCAAGGTAATTTGACACTCACACCTTATTAATTTACTCAGTAGCTCATATGGGTACAGTTTGCCACATTTTCCCACTTTAATTAATTTAATTCCATGATCAGTTATAGTATTCTTACCTTTTTCTTGAAACTGCATCCACATACATATTTAATTCAGGTCCGTGCTTTCAGCGGCTGGCTTAAGAACATTTGTTGAGTTGATTTTTTTTGAGGTACACTTAGGAATGTTGACTTTCTGTACTGCAGAGAAGCTTTTTCTTTTTTGCTTTTCTTTTTTTAAGGTGTTTGGGTATTGGTCAGTGCTGTCCTTAAAAGTTTTTTTTGTTTGTTTGTTTTGTTCCTTAGAAGAGGCTCTTTTTTACAGTTAAAGTTTCTGTAAAAGTTAAACTTGAAGTTTGTAGCCATCTGTAATCCTGTGCTTTTTAGTAACTGAGATGTTTATAGAGGCTGTTTTAATTTTCTTGCTACACATTAAGTGTAATATTTTTATGCTTATGCATATTTCAGCTAGATTGGTGAAACTTTTGTTGTGTAATCTGCATTTATTAATCAAAAGTAACAAATTATGCATCTTAAACCTGTAAACAGCAAACTTGCTAAATAAACCTTAGACCACCAGAGCACATTATGGTTTAAATGGTTGCCTATTGATTAAACATTAATAATGTAAATATTTAACACTAACTTAATATATGTATGTAGTATTGTTTTGTGGGCCATCACACTAAATTTTACATCCATGCAATATTTTCACTTACTGCTTGCAAATGGACTGCTATGTAAGGACTTAAGGAACAAAGCATTAAAAAGTTTTTGCTTCTTTTTTAAATCCTGGCAAAATTTAATTTGCTTCTGGCTTTAATTTTCATACTTCAAATTTGTTCAAATTGGTATTTAATTTTTATCATTTATAGCCACCTTTATTTGTGTTTTCAAAAAAAAAAATATTTTAACAAATAATTTTGTATTTGTACTTGTAGGACTTTGCGTGAGCACCTGGGGGAACAGGAAGTGTCCATTTCTCTGACTATTGAGGCCTTAAAGGAAGCTGACCTAGGGAACTACTCCTGCTATGTGGAGAACGGTAATGGAAGGCGGCACGCAAACATCCTGCTCACAAAGCGCGGTAAGAAGCTAACACACTGCATGCACTGTGTGTGCAGGAATGAATGTGAGTCACAGTGGTCCTCTAAAAGGTCTCTCACATGCTTGTTTTGGTTCTTTATCATCCTTCCTTGCCTTAAGTGATCCTCTATAATCTAAATGACTGCACTCTTTCTTATAGTTTGAGATTACAACTGGAGGGGTTGATTTACAGCAAAAATAGCAAAGGAACCAAGGAAGTAACACATCTACAGCCACATTTATCTTTGTCTAAGTTGTGTGAGATTGTGAGTGGGTGGATTGCTTTAATCTATTTTAGATGCATCTATTTTTTCACAGTATATTTAGCTTAGTGCAGACCTGTCCTTTAAACTGTTGTTCACCACTCAACAGGGACAGAGCCTCAGGGCTCTCTGGTAATGGAATCTCCTATGGTGAGTATTCAATATAGGATCCAATGCAGTTTTATAATCAAGCATAATGTCCGAGTCTAGTTTGATCCAAAGAGAGAAGCTTAATTACTATGCATTGAGGATGTTGCTATCAATAATAATAATAATAATAATAATAATAAAATTAAATGTTACATATATAACATTAAATACTCTTATTTTTTTCACATAAACTGAGTTTGTTAATAAATTCCAATTAAATATTTTTATATTTTTATTCATTTATTTATTATCTTCCACTTAATTATCTATACATGTATGTTAGAAACTGCCATCCTTGTGAGTTTTGTCATTAGAAAGGTGCAATGACTATACAGGGGTGATCGAGAACAAATATCCAGCAAAAATGAAAAAAAAACAAGTGGTGCACAGTCATGCAAATTACAACAATTTTGTTGCCATCTGTCCAACATTTCTTAAAATAGAGTTAGTGATTCCTTAGTATGGATGTGCTGTATCAGCAATTATCATTTAGAGTGTTAATAGAGTCTAAGGTTAAAAAAAGCTAAACTTCAGTGTGTACTTGGTTTCTGAACGATGACACGTTCAACCCTTTATGCTAGGTACCATCAATTTTGTTTGGTGAAGGTGAATTAATGATCTAGCTATTTTTCTTCTTGGTGGCACAGTCATGCAGCAGTGCTAATGTCCTGGGTTTGGTTTCTGTTTTGGCCAAACCAAGGTCCCTCCTGCCTGGAGTCTGTATGTCCTTCTTATGCCTGAATGGGTTATTTCTGGTACTCCTGTTTCTTCTCACAACTCAAAGACATGCTTCTATGTAAAATTAGAGATACTAATTGCCCCACTGATTTTTTTATTTGTAAACTATATTTGAGGGAAGACTTGGTAATGTACTGCTGATGAGACTCTGATGAGACACTGCCTGGACGGAGAAGCAGATTTACAGCGAGGGGTACATGTGGTTATAAAAAAAAGGGCACACAGAATACACAGCCACCTTAGTAACTGGATACAGTAGCCTAGAATAGTATATACGCCCATGAGGGATGTGGTAAAGACAAAGCGCCAAGTATATTTGACAATGTCCCTGCGTCCACACTCTAAAACAAGGAACCTCTTCACTGCATGACACTGGAAACTGTGGCTTCAGGTGCATCTGCAGGTGGAGCGAATCACAGATGCACCTGAACCCCATCACCGTGACAGTGCTGTGCGCACTACTGGCAAAAACTGAGTGGCTAAAGGTAAAAAGCCTCTAACCATGTTACAATGTTAGAATGTCTTAATGCAAAAGCAATTTAAGGAGACAAATGCATGGCAGTTGTGTTAAAGACAGTGAATAGTATCATACAGTATATAGACAGTGAATAATATCACATTCATATTTGCCTGTTTAAATATTAATTTCAACCCTAGCCAAAGACATTTGTGACATCTTTGTCTTACAACTAAAAACTGCTTATTCATCTTTAGCATTTCTTCTTCTTGCTCAGTTGCTGTGGGATGTATGTAGAGCTGTGAAATGTTTATTCCTCTAAAAAGTTTAAACTCAGCTTTTCCTGGTCTTGCAGACCTTTCAAGTACATGCTGAATAACAAAGTAATGGCGCCTTATTCAATTTAATCCCAACAAACTGCTGGGGCTGCTTTTTGTCAATTGTCATGCATGAGTAGCCATGCTTTTTTCTATTTCTGTTTTAGCTTTTTTCCCTTCAGAGAATTATCATTTTGCTCGTGCTTTCCCCTAAATTGTTGGTCTTTAAAATTATAATAAATAAATAAATATATTGTTTAGCTCTTCTAGATTTATTATGTTACTGAACTTTACAAGCCTTTTACAAGATACCTTTGTTTTGTGGTTGTTATGGGCAGCAGGGCCACCGTGTTTAACATACTAGATTTTTATGGAAATATTAACACTGCTAAGAATTCACCCATCATGTCTTAGATCAATTCAACCTTTTAAATAAAAAAATGTTTAGGAGTCATCAGGAAATATTTTAATTAATAATAATTGTCATTATATCCTTATTTTTGCCTTTCACATTTTAATCTACAGTTAATATATATTTGCTGAATTCAAGTAAATACTTACATAGATAAATAGATAAAAGCAAATGTACTAACAACATTCAGCAGCGTTTAAAGAAATTATGTTTAAATATGTTATCTTTAAAGAATGACTGAACTGAACAAAAAAAAAATTTAATCAGCAAACAGTAATTTGTGAATAAGAGCCAGGGATGAAGCTAAGGTAATAGAGCACAACATGGGGCATGTTTGTGTTATTTATTTGTGTGCTTGTTCAGGGAGGAATGAGACTTAAAAGAAAGAAAGAGCTTAAGATGTGGCATATGAAGGCCAATACGTACCAAGCATGTGACACTGGTACCGAAAGCTGTCACATATTGTCTTAAATGCAGTTGCAGTGTTTCATTGGTTTGCCACCTGCACCTTAGGATGCTTTCCTTCTGTCCTCTGTCCTTTCAGCCCACATGTTGCAGGTGCATTTTGCATGCAACATGCCACACTGGCATCTTCTGCTTTAGCATAGGGCAATATCTGTTTTCCACATTTTCCAACCTCCCACTTCTTTGTCTGACTTGGATGTGCCAGGGGGGTAGTCTGGAGCCGAGCATCTGAGCCGAGCAACTTGATATGCCCACTGGTGTCTTCATTGGGAAGTGTGAAGCAACGTGGAACTTTCTTTTTTGCCAAGCATTGACAAGCGGTCCAGATGACCAGACACAGCTTATTTTAATTTCCCTCTGAATTTGTAAGGATGGAGGATCAACAGTGCCCTGCAATTCTCTGAACTTGGGCTGGTACCTCCCTAATGAAATTACACCATAACCAAAGTGCATCACAATCTGTTCAGTGAGCTGCTGCAGCAACATGGCTTGGGAAGTACCATGTCAGTAGAGCTGCTAATTGACCAAGTAGGATTGAGTGGGTGAGTTAGAAAGTGCAGGTTCTCGGTTTCCCATTAGACCTTGTGTGGGCACAGTGGCTTGTTGGTTTTTGTGCACTTTTGATCCTGCAAATGCCAAACTTAAAAATGGTGCTGAGGCAGTGTGGCACGCTGGTGACAGTTCATGAAAACAAATTGGGTGTTCACCAGTTGCTGGCTAAATCGGAAGCATCAATAACAGACCAGAGAACTGTGATTGTAGAGTTCTCCCCAGAGGATTGATGGGTATACAGTGATATGATCTTGTTTTTTTTTCTGGTCTCTTCATTCTACCAATTATGGCAGTTAAAAATTGCTGCTTATGCCACTTACTATGTTCCTAAGCCTCTTTCTTCTAAACTCCCTGCACAGATTCACATTAAACACAGAAAAGCCATGGGTTAGATCCATTACCTCACTTCGTTTACTATTGCCACCTTTGATTCACCAATCAGTGTTTCATTGTAGCTGCTCCATCCTACGTATGTGTAAACTTTGGTTGCTTAAGAAATTTGTCTTTTTTAAAGAGAATTATTAACTAGTAATTTATCTCTTTAAAATCATTAATATTTTTTACTTAATTATTTTAACTAATGCACATTTGTACCCTGTAACATAATTCCAATTGTGCACTAATATTTAGGTTTACTATTAAATTGGTTTTACAATATATAGATTTTCAGTATGAATTATCTGTTGAATTCATATTTTGTCACTAAAAGTATTTATTTGCTACAGTATGAAAAAGAAATTAGTCCCTCTCACTCAATATATACTGATTGAAAATGAACAGGGATCCCAAGTTACAGTGTCTCTGGAGTTCTTGGCCCAGACATCCTACAACTGCCATGTAGAGATGATGTACACGGCTAAATTTTAGATGTATTTTTTATAGGTCTAATTATGCAGTATTAATGTTTTCTTTAGATCTCCAAGGGCTTCTGTCATGTTGTCTAAATAAAAATCAATATCTTTATTTTATAGTCTTTAAAAAGGTCTGTTCTAAACAGTGAGGAATGTGGTGGTTTTTAAACACTAAAATAATTTGTAGACTTCATTATAAACAAGTACACTGTATTGTCACATATATGTGAACACCAGGAATTAGCGAACTATATGATTAAGATAAAACATTTAATGCAAAACCTTTTAAAGAAATCTTGCAGCAATAACAGCTTTCACACTACTGAGATACTTTAAGATTTGCTTCCTTTAAGCTGCAATAACATTAGTCAAGGTCAAGCAATAATGTTGAGTTTAAGGCCTGGCTTATTCTTAGCTTCCTCATTTATTTCAAAATGGCTGGTTAAGCTTAATGTCAGAGATATGTTCATGTCAGTCAAATTCTTACAAAAGCAAACTGTTGTAAATATCTAATGGGGTCACTGGTAAGCTGAAACAGTACGTATCATTCCCAAATCTTTTTCACTTAGACAAAACCAATTTGTTTAGAATGTTTATTCATTTATTTATTTATTGTTATTTGACATGTATATTAACCAATAATAAAATAAACCTAATCCTTTCTATCTGGAACATAAATGGAAGCTAAATCTCAGTTTTTCTCCCTCTTTAATTTGCTGTTACAGTTATTGCTGCAACATTCTTGGCATTGTTTAAAATTGGGCCCATAATTCTGTAATATCCATCCTGGGATTAATAAGTATTTTGATTCTGATGAGGTCAGCATGGTGGCTTAGTGGTTGGCAAGTTAGCCTCTCAGCACTGTGGATGCAGTTTCCATGTTCTCCCTGTGTCACCATGGGTTTCCTCCTTGTTCTGCTTTTTTTCCACAGTCCAAAAACATGGATTTAAGATGAATTGGCTGCTCTAAATTGCCCCTATATAGTGTGTGTTTCTGTGTGTGAGTGAGTAAATCTATGCCCAGTGATTATTTGGTGGTCTGTCCTGGGTGTATCTGCCCAGTGCCTGAAATCATTCTTCTATGAATGGACATTGGGAACCCCCCGACGACACTAGTATAGAATTAAGCAGAATATAATAGATGGATAGGATGGATTTAAATGACTTTATGCCTTTTTTTTGTTTTTCTACTTAACATTAACATCACTGACAGATCAGCAAAATAAAAACAAAATAAATAAATATTAAAACAATGATACTGATGATGATGATGATGATAATGTTGGTAATGATAAAGCAAAGATGAAGAATAAAAGCAATACAACCATTGCCATGTGTTGTCAAGTTAATTTTAAAAGTAGAAACTTGGAAACCAAAGAGCCTGCAAATTAGGCCATCAAATTAGAGGATGTGTTCAATTTCAAAGAACAAAGTAGCTTTGAAGATGTAGAAAATGCATTTTCTACCTGTTACATATTGCTTTTTTGAGTTAATTAGCCACAGTGCTCGTCCACACAGTGCTGTTTAAATAAATGACCTTGTTTCTTTCTTCCTTCTGCAGTTCTAATAAGGCTTAGGAGTAATGAACTTTTTTTTACAGCTCATTTTGTTTCTTAATGCTTTCTATTGACCTTTGAAACAGCTCTTTACCATAGATCTTCATTTTCTTTCTTTCTGTAAGATTTCTTTTTGCTTAAAACAATCTTAACTGAAATAGCTGCTGCTACAGTAGGTTGATATATTATTTAGTGTTATTTTATTTATTTATTCATTTTTTTTATTAGGATGCTGTTATTCTGTAATGAAATAGATAAATGGATGGACGGATGGATGGATAAATGAATAGATGAGTCAGAGAGTAGATGGGTGGGTAGTAACTGCTCCAGCAGCACTCCTGTGTCTGATCTAACTGATGTGGAATATATGTTTTATTTGGTCCATTGATCAGACAACTGATTGCTTATAGAAAACAAACTTTCACTACATTATTAGTAAAACACATAACACCGTGTACCCCAGGGTGTTATGAAGTTAGAAATATTGTAATTGTATGTTTTTTAATGGTTGTTGCGTGTCTACAGAAATCATAACTAAGAAAATTAGCAATGATTACTTAATGTGTGTGAGTGTGTGTTTGCAAAAGTAGACATGCATAAACTGTCCCATATGAGTCCCCACATTAAGGCCGAGATCTTTCGAGTTTATGCATCAAGGCAGTCCCATTTGACTCATCACCATACTGACAACACACACTGTGTTCAAAATCAAAACAATGATCAAACATTGAGTTTTAGGCTTTAGCACAGCATTTGGCTCTCAGCATGCGAACTGTTCCCTCTTGGCAGGCTTCATGTTTTCAAACATTAAACAAAGCATTCCCCCATTTTCCCAAACCACATATACACACAATATGCCTTCTTTGTCAAGAAGGCATATCAGCCTTCTTCTTTTTCATTTGCATGACACTGAGCCTCCAGACAATGAGGCCCATCCATCTTTCTCTCTCTTCAGCTTCTTTCCTGAGTCATTCCTGCTTTCGCCTTTCTTCTAAGAGAGTGGCATGAAGCAAACAATATGGGCGGCCATCACTGGAACTGATTTCTCTGCAGCCCCTATCCAAATATCAGCTCTGACAGATCGAGATGGGAGTAGCTTCTCCAAACAGGCTCCATTTAGGAGTGTAGTGAGGAATTGAGAGAGTGAGAGAGAGCAAGGAATGATGAATCACACAACACCAAGTGGCTTCAGAAAATCTATTGGCACATAAGTGAAGCATAGACCTGCCACTTCACAGATAATTTGTCTTAATCTATCCAAGAATGAGAGGGGTAAAGAGATTAATAGAGTAAAAAAGAGTGAGAGCAGCAATGATGGACACACCGATGATGGACAGTACAGATATTGTTAGGATACATGACCTTTAGATTAAATACTACATGGATGGAGAGGATGGATAAGAAGGAATGTAATAAAATAATGAAAACAGAGGTTGGGAAATTATTTAAATTAGAATATGCTATTTAATAATATATGATTAGATACAGTTAAAGTACTTATTATTTTAAAGTACCTGCTACTTTTACATTTTGTTCAATTGGTGTCTCATATTCAGCAAAAAAACCCCATAACTTTCTGAAGAAATTGTCTGCTAAATCTGAACATGTCAGCAAGGGATCTGTTTTATTCCCTTGTCAACTTTCTTGACCTTGTACTAAATACTGATTCATAGATAAGCTGGTGGTAATCATGGACATGCTCACTTCACATTTCATTGTGGACCAAGGCCACAGCAGATGAAATACTAAATGACCATGTTTGATAAATGCCATCCCTTCACCAGAAGCATAGCTACAGGACAGGTAGGACAACCTATTGCTTTTAGTATATTGGGACAATGTTTAAAAAAAATCAACTAAAGTTTAAAATTTGAAAAGGCAAGTATTGCAAACCCCACAATGGACAGTTTACAATAAGCCCTAAACCGATTGCTTTTGTATTTATATCTTTTATGGATATGAATATGCCTTGATTATTTAGTACATGTTTTTGTAAACTAACACATGCTTACATTTTGTGAGCTGGTGCTAATGTTGCCTTGCTATTGTAACTTGGACTCATTTGGACTTTAATGCTGGATTGAGACAAATGCAGTATAGAGAAGTACATGCCAGCATTAGTCAATCAATGGGACATGCCTACAATTCAACAGAGCACAGCCAGTCAATCCCAAAAGTGTCTGGACAGACATGTGTGCGCACACACACACACATACTGACTGCATTCCATGTACTCAGATACTTTGCTGCATATTTGCTATCTGTATTCTACATGCATCCTAGCAGTTGCACTATTGGCAACTGGCAAATAAGGCTGTGATGAGTTAGACCCAAATTGATTTTTCTTAAGTGGTTTGGAGGATTTGGAACTGGATCTGTTCTTTGCAACAAAGCTGTACAACTGCCACTCTTTCACAGTGTATAATACACCTTAACTATGTCTAATGGCAAGAATGGTTTACATTCTTTGCTTTTTTTGGTTGGGTGTCACATCCCCATATATTTCACTGCACTTAGGGAATAAGTGCTCTATAGGCTAAGATTGTGGAATATTCCCTTGCTCAGCTTTTATGAAATGTTGTCGTAGCCACTGGGATGATGGATAACGAGGCTGTATGGAGATTTCATTCATCTGTGAAAGAACTGCTTGAACAGTAATCATTTGATCCAGTTGATTTTCTGTGACCCTACTTTAAGCCCCCAACAAGCAGTTTGTATATTTCTATGTTTTATTTTATATTTTATATATAGTATGTATAATATGTACACATCTCTCTCTCTCTCTTTCTCTCTCTCTCTCTCTCTTTCTCTCTCTCTCTCTCTCTCTCTCTCTCTCTCTCTCTCTCAGCAGAGCTTATGTATACAGTTGAACTGGCTGGTGGGTTAGGTGCCATTCTTCTCTTGCTGATCTTCTTGGTCACCCTATACAAGTGCTACAGAATTGAGCTCATGCTTTTCTATAAGAACCACTTTGGCAGTGAGGACAGCGATGGTGGTAAGACTAGACTAACTTCTCTATGAATTACCAAAAGTTTATGCAATTAATAAAACCTTAATTAATAAATCACCATATCTTTTTAAAAGTTCAATAACATTTATTCATTTAGGGGCTTCAAAAGTGTTGTTTATCCAGAATCACATTATAAATAATTTAGACACGGTTAATCATAAAGGGCTATAGTGGGAGGGTTTGTTATGCCTGTCTGTCATATCGATTGGTGCAATGATTTACATAGTGTCTGTGGTTGCAATTCGGACATTCAGTTTTTATTTGAGGTACAAACATTGTGGTCATGCATTGTTATTACTGCATTGCAAAGGTTCCTTATAATGACTCTTAGGCAGGCAACTGAAACTGTTGGCACTTCTTATCTGCCAACTAATGTCTTTGCTATTGTTTGTGTGTCACACAGATATATTCTTTTGTATTTTCTACATTATTGATAGCAGTTTTATATTCAGCGGCACTGTGGCTTAGTGGTTAGCACGTTCGCCTCTCAGCACTAGGGATTTCCGGTTCAAATCCCCATCTGGGTGGAGTTTCCATGTTCTCCCCGTGTCTGTGTGGGTTTCCTCCGGGTTCTCTGGTTTCCTCCCAAAGTCCAAAAACATGGATCAAGTCAATTGAGTTCTCCAAATTGCCCCATATAGAGTGTGTTTGTGTGCGTGTCTGTGTGTGTGTGTGAGTGTGTGCCCAGCGATAGATTGGCGCCCTGTCCTAGGTGTATTTGCCCAGCGCCCAAAACGTTCTCTCCTGGATGGGCATGGGGAACCCCCCCGCGACCCTAATATAGGATAAAGCGGAAGATAATAAATGAATAAATTAGTTTTTTTTTCAAAATCCAGGCTTCAGAATAGCCCATATACTTGTTAAACCTATGCAAATAACCATGTTGTTATGGTTAAAAAAGTATTTTAAAAAATAAATAAATAAAATATAAAACTATACACTAACTAGGAGTACACTAGATAAAGTGGAATAACCAGGAAATGGCAGGCCATAAAATAAATATATATTTAATATTAATATTAAGCCAAAAGTTGAAAACGGGCAACACAACAAAACAGGTCTATGCAGAGCTAAAAAGGACGATAATCCAAAATGAACAAACTCACATTATGAGCAAACATGGCAATAACAAAAAAAGACTAAGCAGATCTAATCAGAACTTTAATAGCATGTAGATCAGAGCAGTGCATAAACAATATAAGAGCCTAAACAGAGCTTAACAGGAGACAGGCCAAAACAAAACAACAGAATAAAGGCCTAGGCAGAGCTTACTGGAGGTTGCTGCATGAATAATTTAAGGAACTCAACAAACCTTAAAGTTTAAGAAACAGACAGCATAAGGCTAAGCTTCTGTGACACCTACAGGCTGGTATGGCATGGTATTTTTATTGATTACTAATTTATTACCCTGAAAAACTTTTATAACTTTTAAATATATTTTAAAATGTAGACTTATGAAATAAATTGAGAAAACTGGCATTTTTTTTTGTTGTTATTTCCACTCAGAGTTTTTTAGAGATCATGCACACCTGAAATATTAAATGAAAATAATTTACAAATTTATTTATTCTAAGCCCATTTGTTCTTAAATTATTGTCTTAAACTAGACCACTGTGTCCTGTTTTACTTAACAAAGAAATATTTTATGCATTTAAACTAATTATTTAGTCACTTATTTAATTTATGATTAGCTAAAGGACAAAATATTAAATTCCAGCCATTTTATAATACAAAAATCTCCTTAAATAGAAACCTGATTATGAATCATACATGTAGCTCTATAAATAATTTACACAATCTCTGTTGTCATTAATGTGTTATAATTTGACAATCTTTAGAACTCTGACCTTCCACTTCTTTGTTGTGGGTTTAAATGAACATGGACATCTCAGCTCTGTGCTCTGTGTATTTGTCACAGTCGCAACTGAGAAATTACAAGCAGTTTATTTGGGGGGGGGGGGGGGGGGGGGGGGGGGGGGGGGGGGGGGGGGGGGGGGGGGGGGGGGGGGGGGGGGGGGGGGGGGGGGGGGGGGGGGGGGGGGGGGGGGGTTTTTTTTTTTTTTTTTTTTTTTTTTTTACATTTTTTTTATGCTATTTCAAATTGTTAATTTAAAATTATTATGATATAATGACATTTATATAAATATAATGACATTTAGATTTAAAACCTTGCATGCACAGACTTTTGCCACTTTTAGACATGTTGCAGGTTTTTAGCTATTACTACAAAAGCTGGCATAGTGTCCCACTTAGGACTTGAGCATAATAGATAGCATAGTATAGGTGGAGGGGGAGCTGGATAAGAATGAAGAGGACTTAATGCAAGTGCCTTGAACTTAATTCCAAACAGCAATTGTCTCCTTTAATTGTACCACTCCAGCAAGCTCAAGGGAGAAGGAAACAGATTTTCAATTTGCTCTCAGTTTAAGGGGATCAGTTTCAATAAGCCAGCAGGCCTTGCCCACAGTTCCCAGAAGAGATGCACACATCCCAGATACACAGAGGTGATTATTCCGCTCCTGGTCTTTCCCCGAATTGTACATGTATCCCACCCCGACAAAGCCCTTCCAGGCTACCTCAAACATTTTAATGTAGTAAAAAGGATTGCTTCAATCTTTTTTGAACTCCTCTTAAGTGAAAAAGAATTTGCAATAAACATAATTGGAAATTTTGAAATCAAAACTGATTCGATACGCTATTAACGTTATACTGACAACATTAAAAGTGTATTGTCACATGAAACACTGATTTCCTGCAATACATTTCAGCTGATTACAATACTTCATACAAAAGTTAATGCAGCCATTCAGAAGTGCTAAACAATGTGGATTGACATCATAGCATGCCTATACTGTATTTGTTAAACAGAATTGCATTTATATTGTTTTAACAACCAGATTCCATTTCAAAATTAGTCACTTTGTAAGAAAATGGCATAGTTTTAGGCAATTACAACTTCTATTAGATTTTATTATAGCAAGCATCATAAAAGCAATAGACAAAAAATAAGAATACATGCCACTCCAACAACTGCACATGGAAACTGAAGCGTTACCTTGGTATACAAGTGCCACTACAATCAAAACCCTATCCCAGTATGTGTGACAATTGTACTACTGTTTTTTTGAATTTGTATCTCAGAGAGAAAAAAGCCTTACTAAAAATAAACAAACTGAATAAAATTGGGCTGACATTGCAAAGACAAGAACACATACACACAAAAGCTTCTCTTTGATTCATTTACTGTGGACAAAAAGAGTGGGTGTTTTTGTCAATAAGTGTATTAGTAGTTGTAATCAGGAGGGATGCCTTCCTCACATCCCAATTAATTGAGAGACTGACCATTTCTGAGCTTGTTGACATTTCTCGAGCTGCAGTATATAAAGAGATGGTGATTAATTACATACTGATGTCTCAGAACCCCATGGTTTTTCATTAGTGTGAACAAGTGAATTGCAGCTGTGCAATTATGTATGTCAAAAATGTGTACAAAACAATAAAATCAAATGTAACAATAACCATTATACAAAGAATAATTGAACAAAATATTTATCCCATAAGTAATGAAACTAGTAAGTAATCTGATTTATTAAAAATTAAGTTCTGGGCTTTTGTGTCCTATAAAAAAATGATTCATTGTCTGTTATGCCTGAGAATAGTGTATAATAGAGATTTGAAAATGGTCTAATGTTAAATAATGGGCATTATTAAGATTCTATAATAGACAATAGATTTGGTTTTAGATTTAGATATTATTGGAACACATCTATTAAGCATGAAAGTCGAGAAAGGGAGGACCAGTGACATTAAAACAAAAGTTTCATGTTGGTTTATTGTGTGGGTGCCCTAATACTTTTGTTTATGTAGTTTGTAATGAAGTAGTCGCATATAAATTTACCAGATTATCCATTTATTATTGCTTAGTGAGGCAAAAAGGGAATGAATAAATAAACAAAACAAGACAAGCATAAGGGTCAAGCCAGTTTACTTTAACATCTTTCTGTATTTCTATTCTAAAAGCCCCTTCGAATATTAATTACCCAGTGTTTGATTACATTGTCGTGGGTGTGCAGCTGTAATGATCTCACAAGTAAATGCATCCCTTTTAAAATCACCCGACATTAGTGGTAAAGATGAAAATAATTTTCTGTTGCATATATTAGCACGAAAAATGCTGACAGAGCTTGGGTAAGTAAGGAGGGCATAATCTCTTTTGCATAATTCATATTTATAACATACCTATATTTGGGTAAATAGGACTGATTTTAATGTCAATTATGAGATGTGTTCCTCAGACCACTGCATTTGCAAAATTACACGTTTACAATTACAAAAAAAACACGTGACATTGGTTTTGTTTGTTTTGATTAACTATTAAATGACGATCCTTGCATAACTAGATATGTGATGGTGTGAAAAGATGTGTAGGAAGCTAAGAGAGAAAGGTGGGGTGTGTGTGTGTGTGTGTGTGTGTGTGTGCGCGCGCATATGCATGCATGCATGCATGCTTATGCATTTGTGTGCTTAGAGAGATTCCTGGAACACTTTGGCTCACTGACAAGAGGAGCAAACTGGAAAGCAAGATTGATTATTCCTCCTCGGAATTTCAGCTTCCTCTGCTTTCCATATTGTCTTTTACATTTTCTCTCACTTTTTCTCAACTTTGTTCACCTTTTCTCCAGTTCACATTCATATTTTTCTGCTATGGAAGTGTGATTCATTTGTACTTAAACTGTGCTGATGATCTGCTTGCTTGTCATCCAAAACAACTGCCCACTCTTATTCCTTTTTTCACCCTATTACTTTATGTACATAATTACTTTTTGCCTTTAATCGTTATCATCACAAAGCCAGTGCCTTTTCAACATAACCTAAGACAACAGTCTGCACTGACCTCAGTAAAATCTTAAACCAGGAGCATCCTCTAAGGATAACTGGTTAATTGCTGGTGGTAAAAGCTGACTAAAATAAAGATAAATAAATGTTGAAATGGATGAAGAGTGATTCGGGCACAACTGTTTACAGAATGGTAAAGAAATGATGGACGAATAAGAGACTGATGGGTCTGTCTATAATTTGAAATGAGCCATTACAGCAGCATATGGGGTGCACCTGCCATGTGTCGTATGCCTCCCCGCTTCTGCACTGCAGATGCCAGGAATCTGCTCTGGTAGGAATAGAGCTGCAAACTCATGAGAAGCTTAAAAAAATCTGAGATCTCATTATAAGAACTGACAAACTGCATTGATTTTTGGTTTGTTTTTTGCTTTTATATATGAATTACAATATATATAACAAATATGACATACAAGAAGAGTTTTTTTCTATAATAGCTGCTTAAATTCAAGCTCACATCAATCAGCCTAAATATTAACCACTAAAAGGTTTAAATCCGGATGAGCACAGTGGCATAGTGTTTGTCAGTGTGGAGTTGGGAGGTGTCCAAGGTTGCCTTCCCAATATCTTTTTATTTTTGTTCTATGAGCAGACATGTCTTTTACCTTGATTTACCACTCTGATACTCTAGCTGACACTCCCTTTACCTCTGGTGAGACAGTAGTGGCTGGATAGCCCTATTAACTGGCATCTTGGAGCAATGAGTTCAATGCTATGATAGATAAAAGCTAGGTTTAAGCATTTATTTAGACTCCGCCCAGCTTCGACATTCTGGCCTACAGGTGTTCTACCTCTTGCCATCATACTAAATCATTTTTACTGCCAACATCCAGTGTGCTATGTGCTATGTGCTATGATCTGTGGAAACCATGTGAATGTGATTCTTTTGCCATGGCATCCCACATCAGGCTGTCATATCACACTGGCTGTGGTGCTTCTAGGATTAAAATTTCAAGACAGTGTGTGCCGTTACTGGTAGCAAGCAGGCAAAAATGAATCTTTCAACTTCACTCTCATAATGGCATCCTGCCACCACAACAGCCCTGATGCCAATCGTAGCCTACCTGCTGTACTGACTCAGCATTCCAATTGAGGCTGGGCCCCTAGCCAATTGATTCCCACAATTCAGTGTGAGGGAGGCAAGAATTAATCATCATTTCTACACTAAATCATTATTTTAATTTTATTTTATTCTCTAAATTATTATATTATTATTTTTTTTAAATGATTAGGGGCATGTGTATATACCACCCCAATTCAACATGAAACACATTCCCTTAACTCTTTCTTGTTCAATACCGTAAAAAGTTAAAGTATACTAAAGTCTGGCATGCACCTTATCCTGCACTTTCCAGTCCTGCTGGGAATTTGAAGCTTGTTTCATAAGAGACAGATCTTTCAAAACCCAGACACACTTTATTTACTATGTCCATTAAACTGGCTGCCATGTGGAACTGCAGATGAATAGCTATTTAAACCAAAGCTTTTCAGCAAGTTGTTTTTCTGTTCTGTGACTAAGGTTCTCTCTCTCCCTCTCCCCTTTAAACCCACACTCCTCTCCTTCTTTACCAATTATTTCTGTGTTCTGGTTTCTGATCACAATAATCTGAACTGCTAACATGTTATATTCCATATTTTTATTCACAGCCACTGCCAATTTCCTATTGTTTATACTCTTAAGAATTTAAGGGTAAATTTTATGAATTTCTTTTGTTTAAAAGTTTGTTTATTGTTTTATCATTGCCTTTTATATTTTAGCATATATTATTTAAATGGTGCAACTGTAATAATAGAAATTTCTCTTTGGTGTTATTAAAATGTTTCTGCAAGTTTTAATTAGTGTTATTATTTTTTATATGAAAAGTAACAACAATCATTATTATGAATTATTATTAACAATCATTCTCCAAAATGGAATAGTTTGTCTATGTTAAATCTGAATTTGTGGGAATTATAAAACATTTATAAGTAAATATTTCAGCCCTCTGTCAGGTGTATGTATGGCTATATGTGGTTAAGCTTGGAGTTTCAGTAAAGATCTTGCTGAAAATAAACTTCTGGCTTTAAAAGCTTACCTGAAGATCTGAAAAATCTTTTTCTGTAGTTTCAGAAGTTTCTCATTTGATAGTTGAACCAGAAGTAAGATATCAAAATGATACATAAAATGATATCTGCCAAAAGTCCAACAATAACTCTGTTGTCTTTGGATCTACCAGGAAGACAGACAGTTAAACAGCTCTGTTTATTTAAAAAATAAACCCTCATCTCATCATCCTCATTAACTCTTGATCTTCATCTCATCATCTCATCATCCTTATTTAATCTTGCCAGACAAGCAATGATTGTGGTGCTAGTAGGAACTTACCCAATGACAGCCAAAGTAGGACCACTGATGAAAGTCTGTGGACTAATGTTTGTGATTTATCCCATACCATTAGCATTAGTTGAACTATGTAAGTGGCTTTTCAACTAGTTAAGAATGTTGAACAAGCAGCAGTGCGTGTCAGCACAAGTACCCAGCCCATGTGGAGACTTTTTTCTCATCTGCATTTGTTTTTGAAACATGTACATTTGGTGTGCATCCCTTTAGCTTTGAAGCATCCCAAACCAATCATGCATTGCTGTATTTAATGTTAAAACTTTGATGTCTTCATTCTGTAAACATAACATGGAAGACTTGCTAAATGACCACCTTTTACATTGAGGTACTTGTTACAGACAGATGCCCTGATAGTTTCCTATTAAATTTCTGTAATATGTTGGTCCATCAATGACTGTATGCTGAATGGTATAATGTTCTTCTGCTGCAATTTTTTCCTTTCTTTCATCCCCACATTTCATTTTAACCAGAGTTCCAGTTTGTTCTTCTCCATCAATACTTCCAACTTGTCCACATCATTTTATAACAAACTGTAGATTTGCTGTAATGTTTGTTCTTTTTTATCCACACAGTGGCTTTCTCTTTGAAAAACTATTGTCCACACCAATTTTATTTAATATTCTGCTGTATACATATAGTAAACATATAGCTCTAGAAGGTAATAATACCTTCTAGAGCTATATGTTTACTATATCACTGGTCTAAAATATGAACTGTTTGTATATAATATCTTTGTTAAGTTGAGGACTTTAAAAATTCAGATAGAGAAGGTTTTCCCAAATGATGGCCATTAAACAAATGTTTGAACTTTCCCTTGTACATGGCATGATACTCTTCTACACATGTGATGTAAAGATATGCTTACTCTGTAATTTATACAGGTACTAGTGACCTTATATTTATACTAGTGACACATCTTTTATTTAATCCTAAAGAATTATATTAGCTCTTGCATACCTGTGATATTGAATCAATATCCTTAAAACAAAATGACCATTATTACATTTTCATGAAATTATAAGCACCACTGTGCTCTACAATCTTACATTAATGACCACATAATTTAACTATTTTGGAATAATAATTTATCATTTTTATTAACATATATTAGTTCCGGGCGGCACGATGGCTTAGTGGTTAGCACGTTCGCCTCTCAGCGCTAGGGATTCCCGGTTTGAATCCCCATCTGGGTGGAGTTTCCATGTTCTCCCCGTGTCTGCGTGGGTTTCCTCCGGGTTTTCCGGTTTCCTCCCACAGTCCAAAAACATGAATCAAGTCAATTGAGTTCTCCAAATTGCCCCATATAGAGTGTGTCTGTGTGAGTGAGTGTGTGCCCAGCGATGAATTGGCGCCCTGTCCTGGGTCTATCTGCCCAGCGCCCGAGACGTTCTCCCCTGGATGGGCATGGGGAACCCCACCGCGACCCTAATAGAGGATAAGCGGGAGATAATGAATGAATAATGAATGAATATATTAGTTCCTATCAGGTGAAATTACAGAACATGTACCCGTGCTTAAATTTTATTTTTTTTTATAATATAAGGTGAATTTGAACAAAATATCTAAGCTTTTATGTGAAATGTATTATATCATCGATTTCATTCATTTGTTAGTGGTCTATTCTTATATGGATATTAGCCCCCAAGTAAGCTCAGGTTTTGCTTTAATCATAATGAAAGTTAGTACTGTGCACTTAAAGAAAGATTGCTCATCCTCCTTCCCTCTTCTTGCTGCCATCCTTTTCTCACGGGTCCCCTTCAGCAAATGGAGGGATGAGGGATGGGTCTTGATTAGCCTTTCTGGGAGATAATTAGGTCCGAAAAAAGAGGCAAAGAAGGGAGGAAAGGCTTTGAATAAGAATGAAAGCGAGATTGATTGGAGATGACATAAGCGGAAAGACATAAGGATGGGGTGCTATGGAAAGAGAGAAAAGCAGCAGAGAAGGGGAAATGAGAGAATATAGGAAAAAGAAAATGAGTGAAACCATCATAAAATAAGATGGAACAAGAGGTGAGAAATAGATTGGTGTGTGGTGTGTAGTGAATCATCAGAAAGCAAGAAAAAAAGTTCAAGATTGTCTTCAGGATGGACAGTACATTGGATCAGGTTTAAAAAAAAGTGTTAAATTTGGCCACTCTAAAACATGGATTGCAGGAAATTACTGAAATATTGTATTTGATATTTAATAGTGTTTATATGTATTATTATTATTATTATTATTATTATTATTATTATTATTATTATTATTATTATTATTATTATTATTATTATTATTATTATTATTATTATTATTAATTTATATATGTAAATATATATATATATATATTTACATAAACACAAATTTAACCATATCTATGATTAATCAATAAATAGACAGATACTCCAAATAACATAAAGATTATTTAACACATTTTTAAATGAAAATTAACATCAGGTAATTAATAACATTTGTGATCTTAGGTAGTGGGTGAATACAGAATATCCTTGTCAAGGTGCATTTAAACGTGCCCAGGTTAATATGTTAATAATTTAATTCTGCATGCTGCATTGAAGCAACATTTTTTTATTACTTCATTTATTTAAAACGATTTTTATATTATGTATTATTTTTATTTATTATTTTATTAATTACCATTAATTATATATTATTACATAAGTTCAGACGGTGGCGTCAGACATAGAGAAAAACGCCTAATAAACAAAACAGTCACATTTCACTAAACCTGACTAATTACTGTATGGTGAACATGGAACATATTATTTGACAGCACATTGGAATTAGGATGTTTTTTGGTTCCAGGTCATGAATAATTCCGTGATCAACAACAGCTGTTTTTAATTGTTTGAATTAAGTATGCAATTTCCTGTGTTTATCCAAATGGATCAATGGATAATAACTGTATGCAAATGAGATTTCTTTTCAAACCCTTAGAAAACAGCAGCCACAGTTCATTAGTGATTACACCCACTGCACCATGTCATATATTCTAAGATACAAAAATAGGAAATAGTACTGGGTCTTATTCTCTCTGCTCTGTATGTATGACAAAATGAGTAAATTTCATTTGGCTTTTAAAAGGAAGAATTGGCATTTACGCTTTGGTAAGACACATTCACTAGGTTTAGTTCTCAAAAAGAAAATGTGTTGGTGTCGATAAAACCCCTGTTGTGTCGCTACTGGTGGCTAATTTTAGACCAGGGTATTCTAACAATCTAGCAACCAGGAGTTAGCCCACAAGTCACATATATCCATAGGTTGCTTTGGCAGTAAGTGCCTGGTCATTTGGAAAGGGCTCAAGATCAATGGTCCATGCTGTTCTCACTCGATGAACATTAGCCTCCTTTTGCGAGTGAGAGCTGCTCACTCTCAGATATGGTGATTTCTTTTGTATAATACTTTATAATATAAAACTTTTCTGGCATGGCTATCCTTGCCCCGCATGCCAGTAGGCTGATCAGTTACTTCTCTGGTGGTAAATAGTGTTACATAGGGGGGGGGGGGGGGGGGGGGGGGGGGGGGGGGGGGGGGGGGGGGGGGGGGGGGGGGGGGGGGGGGGGGGGGGGGGGGGGGGGGGGGGGGGGGGGGGGGGATATATATATATATATAGATATATATTGCCATGTCAAATGTTACTATGGTACTGTATGTTACTATATACTGTATGTGTACGTATTCTAGAGGATTGATAAATGTTGCATTAACAGCAATATTGTGATATTTTACAGACAATAACATAAGATATGGTGTAAGTCACAGCCGCAAATAACGAGTATTTTTTATTTTTATTTTTTTGGTTTTAAAGTAGTTGTGAATAAAATGACTGAACTTTATGATGAATGATTACATGAATGATTACAGCTCTTAAAATCATCTGTAAGTATTATGCAAATTCTGTGTATTTGCATAATGCATTATTATGATGTATTTGTTTATTGATTTTTTTTTTGCTGTTTTCATTTTGCATACATTATGTACAATAATTGCTGACCTGAGTGTAGCTTTGCCAAATTAAAAATTGCTACAAAATCGAGTAATTAAACAAACTTCTGAATAAATATATATCATATTTGCATTTTACAGAAAATAAGGACTACGATGCATATTTGTCATACACTAAGGTGGAGCCAGAACAGTGGAATCAGGAGAACAGAGAAGAGGAACGCTTCGCCTTGGAGATTCTTCCTGATGTTTTAGAAAAACATTTTGGGTATAAGCTCTTCATCCCAGACAGGGATTTGATCCCAACTGGAAGTGAGTTGAGTTAATAATACAGTATATACTGCCACTGTGTTGATTAATGTGTTGTTTGTGTACATACTATATGATGCAAATGTTTCAGACACCAATTCTATAAAACTACTATTATAATAATAATTATATATATAGGGGTTACTGCCTTAAAATCAGTTTTTAGCTAATAAGATTTTTATTCCTATACAATTGTTCTGGATTTGCATAAAATATTTTTGGGCATTGACCGATATCGCCAGTAAACTTTGTGTATTATATTGAGTTTGCTATTTAGTAATACAGGATTTTATGCCTGTCCCAAATTTTTATGACTTAAAATCCTGAGCAAATTATATAATCCTATATTTGCTGATTGTCAGTACTGAATGATCTCATTAGAATATCACCACTCCTAAATGGTAATGGTTTGCCTTTTGTGTATCCATATCAGGCTCTACTCATGTGCCATTTTGCAAATACTTTATTTAATCACAAAAACTCATAAACTTTACATTATAATAGACATGGTACTATATCATTATTCATTCCATTGTACAAGTAAAAGTTGTATTGTATGCTTAGCTCATTATTTAAAGAGATGCGGATAACACAAAGTTGTCTGAAAAGGCTTCGCTCTTCATTAGATGTTTTTTGTCTTCATAAGCACACAGAGAATAAATAACTATCCATAGTCTGGAGTTATTAAAACACGATCATTGTAATTCTGTTCCTTCAATGACTGAGTAGTTTATGGACTCCATGAATCATTTATACTATGCAAAGTCTTGCATAGTTTTATACAGTTGTAATCTACAGTTCAAGAAAGACATTTTTCCAAATTTCTTTAACATTATTCAGCCACAGAAGCAAAAATAACTTATAGCTCTAATTTTGGGAGCTGAGCATGCCACTGGTTTAGCTTATTTTGAAGGTCCATACATGGGATCGTTGTTCTGTGCAAATTAGTTTAAAAACATACAGCCAAAAGCACTAAAACAGTTACTTAACAGTTTGCTGTGTGTAGAATATTGGGCATTTTGTTCCACTCTTCCAGAAGTCAGTTGTAATTTGCTTTATGCCAGTTCAGCAAAAATTTCTGATTCCACTTTTTATGCTTAGTTAATATTGTTTCCAGGTCCAATGAAAGGTCCAGATTAACCTTTATTTCTAGGATTAATTACACATTCCTTATAGAGCAAGAATCCCTAAAGCTTCGTTAACCTTGGAAAAAACAAGTTCCATATTAAACAAAGACAGACTGGTTGCTTTTCAACTCTAAAGCAACAGGCCCTAAAGCAAGATGAATTATTCATGCCATTTTTTTTTTCTTTAAACAGTATGTGTTCCTTTTCTTGTTGCTCTAATGAGTTATTGCAGAATCTTCTGATTCATCATATGTTTAGGGTTTGACAAAAATTTATTTTCAACACATGACACAAGGCTCCTTTGAGGTACTCGGCTTTGGTTTTTACCAATTGTCTTGTTGTAGTTGTAGTGTCTAAAACTTGGCAAAATGGATATCTCAGCATTTAATCTACAAGTAAAATGGGGTGCAAGTCAGGCCTAAAACTAACTTGTGGGGCTGTAATTTAAAATTAATGTTTGTTTATTTAAGTATTACATGCATTATTTTTAACTATAATATTTTAAATAGCTATAACTTAAAAGATTAAGTAATTTCACAGTTAATTTAGGACACTAAAGTTTTTATTTTGTCTAAACAATATATTGTTTAAAATAGGACTAGGACACAATTTGGAATAAGCACAAAGCCTTGTTGGAAACACTGTTACTACACCTGAGACAAAAAAATTAAATGACAATAAATCTATCCTATATCTTGAGTTCCATCTTTAGTTATAGTACATTTAAAAATCTTACATGAACCCTTTGTAAAATTACCAAAAATGTACCAAAATTGTAGCCATGACAACTGCCATTAATAAAAGTTAAAAAGAAACTGCAATTAAGAACTACTGTAACTTCATTTACTTTACTTTTTATTTAATCTTTCATCATCCTGACATTTCTTTTTCCTTCTCTCTATATCTCTTTATATCTTTCTTCTACCTATATATTAAATCGGGTCATTTAGCAGACGCTTTTATCCAAAGCGACTTACAAGGCGATCACAGGGTCGATCACAACATCCCTGGAGCAATGAGGGTTAAGGGTCTTGCTCAAGGACCCACACTGGTAACTTCAGTGGACCTGGGATTTGAACCCCCAACCTTCAGATTGATAGCCCAACACCCTAACCACTGAGCTAACCCGCCCCTTATCTTTATCTTATCTTTATCTTTATCTTTATCTTTAGCATACATTGAAGACGTGGCACGCTGCGTAGACCAGAGCAGGAGACTTATCATTGTGATGACTCCCAGCTACGTGGTGCGTCGTGGCTGGAGTATCTTTGAGCTGGAGACACGTCTACGCAACATGCTGGCAAGTGGTGAGATCAAGGTCATCCTGATTGAATGTGCGGAGCTTCGAGGTACCATTAACTATCAGGAAGTGGAAGCACTAAAACATAACATAAAGCTCCTTACTGTCATCCGCTGGTTTGGGCCTGAGAGCAACAAACTTGGAAGCAAGTTTTGGAAAAGACTATGCTATGAGATGCCATTTAAGAGGCATGAGCGGCCACTTTCAAATGAGCTCTCGCTTGAGCTTTCACATGAGCAAGCACTGAATGCTGGAGAGCTGCAGAGCGTCTCGGCACTCTCAATGGCGGCGGCTGCCTCCACGGCTGTGGCCACAGCACGACCAGAGTTGCGCTCTGCCTTCCGCAACAGCACCTGTCATACCCAGCTTGGGCAGAAACACTACTACCGCAGCTATGGGTATGATATGCCACCACTGGCATCACTTGGCCCACATCACACCTACTGCAACATACCTATGAATCTGCTGAATGGGCAGCGGGTACCAGTCAAAGGGCAGCGTGGTGATCAGCAACAGCAGCAGCTGGAAGAACAGCACTTAAATAATGCAATGCTGCCATTATTACCACGTGAGACCAGCATCTCAAGTGTCATCTGGTGATGTCAACAAGTGCCAAAAGTGAGCATTTTTTTTAACTCTGTACTTTTTGGCAATGTTTATGCTGATGGAAACCATAACAAAATTTACAACCATAGACTTTTGCTGCTTTCCAACTTTTACTACACATGTAGGCAGTCTGCTGGAGGATATACATTTTATAACAAGTCGTGGGTGCAAAAAATATGTGGAAACACAATGAACCTAATGTGTTTCAGACATGCACACACAAATATCCACATGCATACAGATGAACACATTTACTCTGACACTCAAGGAATACAGGGTCTTGTACATAAAGTCTAAATTTATTTGTAGCATTGTTTTTTTTTTTTTCTAACATCTGTTTGTTTTATTTTACTTGTTTTTATCACTCAAAATTTTGATATTGAAATGTCCTTTTTTCTTTTTAGATTATTCAGAAGAATTCTTTAAGGTATTAGGACAGAAAATTAGCATTTTTTGCTTGACCTTTGCAAGTTTGCAAGTGCAGTTTGAAATGTTTGTTTTTTAGACGTCTTACAACTTGTGGCTCCATGTTTCATTAAGGAGAGCATTGTTGTTCTGTTGAATTCTTATTTGGGGAAACTAGTGATTGAATAGTAAGTATCTCTCAAGAGAAGACTCATTAACAAAACCTGATTATGCAAAAAGTGCAGACGCCTGGGAGCTAATTTTCTTCCTGAACAAACGACCAAGCAACAGACACCAGAGAGGAAGTATAAAGCCTCACCATGATGATCTAGTATCTTTGCATTTCTGTCTTCTCTATTACCATATTTTCTTTGTCCTACACACACTTACTTTTCCTGTCTTTAGATCTTTCATAAATTATCAATACTTTATATTTAAAAGAGAAAAAATCAAGGTTACAGCCCTGCTGGTTAGATTAATAACAAAATATGATAAAATACCTTCATTATTTTAAAAGAAAAAAATCTATTTTTGTAACAAATGTGCTTGGAAAGACAAACCTAGTCTCGTATCATTTTACTATTGAGAGGTGTAAGGAGATGTCTTTACATAATGTTCTACCTTTACCTTAAAAAGAAAAAAAACAATCAAATAATTTTAATGATTTTTCCAAAGTCTTTAGTCATGTACACAGTGTGTGTGTGTGTGTGTGTGTGTGTGTGTGTGTGTGTGTGTGTGTGTGTGTGTGTGCGCATGCGTATGCGCGCACATTAAGGAGTTATTCAGTTTATAATATCCATATATAAATAGACATTCCCTACATTTTATTTAATCATAATTCAGTCTCTTAAACCTTTATTCATTAAATGAGAAAACATACTGGCCTCCTTCTTAGTGCCTCCCTTCTGTCCTATAACAAAGTGCCACCAACTTAACATACTGGATTGGCTCTGCATCTAATATGCACTTAACATCCATTTTGTAGCAAAGCCAAGCATCCGTTAGAGCTTTGACATTAGTTTGCTTGTTTATCAGGATGTTTATACAAATTTTCCCATGTTTAAGGAGCAAATATATGTTTATTTCCTATCCATTTTGCACTGAAGATATGAGGCTAATAAAGCCAATTAATACATGAAGCATAACTGTCAGATTAGCAATTAACTACAGAATTTAGAAGTCGATTTTCAAGTTTTATACATACATACGTATATACATACACTACTCAAAAAATGGAACGTTTTCACTAGTTTTGTGTTATGACAGTGTCCTTGTCACTACTGGTAGCATTAGGTGGTATGTGCAACCAATTTACCAAGCACAGGTAGTCCAGTTGCTCCAGGATGGCACATCCATTTGTGCCTTGACAAAAGGGTTTGCTATCTCCAAGATAATAAAAGAGATCACACAGGCAGTTACACATGGAGAGCTAAAACGTAGAGCCATAGAGGGACCTTAACCTAGCAACAGGACCTGGTATCTCCTTATTAAATCATGAAAGAGCAATAGGAGCACAACCAGAGCCCTACGAAATGACCTCCGATGGGCAACTTGTGTGCAAAATATCAAAAGCAAACTCTGTGAGGATGTAAGGGCCCTACATTCTAAAATGGGACCTGTGCTAACAGCCCAACACTATGCAACTCGATTTGCATTTGTTGAAGAACATCAGAAGTTGGTAGGTCTGCAATGGTTCCCTTCACTGCTGATTTTATATCCAGTTCTCAGTGGGTTAATATTTAGTTTCCATTAATTGCTGTTAAAACTTGTTTTCTCAATGAATTACGTAATTATATTAGTAAAGATTTCAAATCTGTTGTTCATCAATATTAAATCTGTGATTTAAGTGTTCCCCTTTTTTCTTAATTTTACATATTTTTATTTTATATACATAAAAAAATCTACACACACAAACACTGGCCACTGCATTGGGTATACATGTTTTTCTTTTTTTTTTATTATTAGCGTCATGTTCCATATAGATTCACATTGTAGTTCTACAATTACAAACTGTCCTGTTTCTCCTCACATACTTTGTTTTTTTTTCTCCTTAACTAATACAGTGGGTTGTTGATTCTCAGCACTGCAGTGACATAGGTGTAATGATAAAATTGGATCTGACCAAGCAGTGCTTTTGGAGTACTAACCTTATTAAAAAGCAGAGTAAAGGGGACGAGGCAGCAGGAACGCATAATGGTTAGCATGTCCAGCTTTTAACCCTGGGGATCCAGGTTTAAATCATGTTGTGTTCTATATAGTGTGTGTGTGAGTGAGTGTGTGCCCAGCGATGGATTGGCACCCTGTCCTGGGTGTATCTGCCCAGTTCCCAAAAGATTCTTCTCTGGAGCATTCAATGACCATTTGTAAAGAAGTAATTGGAAGAATGAAATGAGATGAGTATAGGGAACAAACAACTTATGTAGAAAAACAGATGGACTACAGTCTGTTATTGTAAAACTATTAAGTGTATCTGTTTGGTAATTGGATAAAATGTGCAATAAATTGTAAAACAATGTAGTGTACCTAAGAAATGGCCAATTTACATTTAAATGTACGAGGTACACTTTGCTTTTACACTTATTGTTCATCCTTTTATCTGCATTTGCAAATGCAAATTCACTTTGCAGTTCTACAATTTTTAGAGCTATTAGGTAGTGGTCTTTATGTTTTTTGACATACTTTTTCAATGCTCTTTACTCTGAGGACCAGGATCACAATAGGACCACCACAGGGCATCATTTGGGTGCTATGTAATTCACAAACTGGCAGCAACAAAAAAGTTATTTGATGTTGTTTGATTTTACATTTACAATAATTCACATTACACAGAGTGGACACACTGTAAGACACAATTTAAAACTTTGGCAACACTGCATTATCTTACCTGGTTGTACCAGTGTAACTCATACTAACACACCTTGACTACATCAGTGTTACCACAGTGCTGAGTATTATCCACCAACCAAAAAATACCTGCTCTGTCATGGTCCTCCGGGGGTCTTGAGTTATGGGGCTAATAAGGTCCTTACTAATAAAGTATGCAGATCGAGAAATTAACTACCATTCATAACTGTAGAACAACAAAGTGCATCTATATGTTAAGTGGAAATGAGAAATTGCATGATAAAATATAGTTTTAGTTTAAATTTAAAATCTATTAATGTACAAATGGTATGAGAACTATTAAAATGCAGCCCGTTGTCAGTGGTCAATCTGTTTCTCTATGACTTACTCATGCAGTACTGAAAATGCATTTAATGTGTCACTCCCAAAACATGACATTAAAATAAAGGGTCTTACTTCTGATCCTCCCTGAGATTAATTAATTACTCCACAATAGTAGGTGACATGTCACGTAGGTCACTCAGGGTTCCTTTGGATGGGCACCTTTCAGTTGTAAAATGTATTTTACTATTGTATAACTGAAGATTTCTCTGCATTCTTTTTTGCTTATATTCATTTTAATATTTAATAAAAGGCTACAGAATATATAAAATTCTATCATTTTATTTTATTTATATGCATGAAACGCTGTTCAATTACATGCAGGTAAATGAAGTCTACATTAAGTCATTCTTATGGAATTTGTGTGTGTGAGTGAGATACAGAGAGAGAGACAGACAGCAAGAGCAAAAATGGGAGATAGAGAGGCAAACTCCACTGGATTCAAATGTTAACTCGCAGGTTTAGAAGAAGCATTAAGAATAAATGAATATATTCTGTATGTATGAAAATATATAAGAAATCAATGTGCTCCGAGATGCTTTGCTATGTTTAGGAGATCAAATTGCATTAGCATGATTTATCAGCATATACTGTTTTGCATTGTATTAAACAAAGAAATTAATTTTGAACCAGCTTTAACGATATATGATTTGTTATTAATCTGCAGAATTGAAAATTTTTTAACCTTGATGTGTATATAGACTTTATATGGTTGAACAGGACATGCAGTGGAGAGCGTGATCGCAGCAGCGACAGGAACCACCAGCCTACAGCTGTACTTAAATGTGTTTTAATTACAGTCTGTCAATAAAGCATTTCTGTGCTCTTTGGATCCTGTCTCCCAAACCCGGGAGTCGTTGATGATGCATGCAGCCAAGGATGCGTGGCTTTGGCTCACATCTCGCCATTCAAATGGAAGGTCCAGTGGTAGCATCAGAGTAAATGACGCCGGGTGGTGTAAATTGTCACGCGAAAGACAGGGAGGGTGCAGAGATCACTAAACACCAGACTGCTTGGGACCTGCCATTTGCATCCTGGACGGAGACCAGGGGATACAGAAGTGGCAATACACTGAAGCGCAAGCCGACTGAATTAGGGCCGCGTGCATGGAGGCAGGAAGACAGCAATGTGGTAATCCCTTTCAATTTGTTTGTTGCAGCTCCATCACACACACATTAACAAGAGATAATTAATGCACCTAGGTTAGGTTACGCTAACGATTGGAGTGCATGCCCTTATCACTGTTGCCAACTTAGCGATATATTTAGCTACTTTTCAAACCCTTTAGCGACATATCAAAGTGATTAGCAACAATCCATATATAGAGAGAGAGAAAGAGAACTTTTTTTTTATTTTCAACACTGAGTTTGTATAACATTTACATATTTACATGTAGCATTTTTTCATATATATATATATATATATATATATATATATATATATATATATATATATATATA
>JAFMOD010000353.1:2223367-2259403 GCA_019802435.1 Corydoras maculifer
TATATATATATATATATATATATATATATATATATATATATATATATATATATACAGTATTTATAGTAAAGAAACACATGAAAACAATATTTTACACTATATGTATCGATCTATCTATCAATTGATTGATATCGTAGCCCAACAGTACCACCACAGAGGAGTAGGTATTATTTGGTTAGTGCATTTTTCTGATCCCAGCAGTGTCACTAAGGTGTTTAAATAAAACTACAGCAGTTTTGCTGCACTGAAACCCCCTCACCACATCAGTATACACTGCAAATCTAACAATAAACACTACACCACCCAAATTAGACCTGTTCTGTGATGGTCATGACCAACAGAGAACAGAGAATCAACAGGGGACTAACATAAATAATAAAAAGGTACTACAGTATATAATTGTAAAACTACAAAATTTATCTATATATGGTAAGTGGAGAAAATGGTGCAAGAAGGCGATTGTGTCCAAACTTTTGATTGGTACTGCATAGGTGTATACTGTATGTATATGCTTCATAGGAAAAAAGAGTAACACTTGATGTGTAGTTCTATGAATATGTATGCCTTTACATAAGTGTAGAAATATAAATACTTCGCCTGTATTTACTTCCTAAGTTTAGTGGTTTAATTGGCCAGCTCAGGCCAGGGCTGACCAAGAGCAGAGTCACCATATCAGGCCTAATTAAGACAATTGTGTTTGAGGCCCAATTCCGATCACTGCCTGGAGACCATAAAGCCAGCGGTGACGCTGTTAATTCCCCAATGGAGGACACAAATCAGGTTGCACTCAGTAGTTTAGGCATTGGTTCAAGCATCATTGAGGCTGGAAGCTTTACTGCAAGTCAGCTTGGTGGTGGGGGTAATTGGTGACAAGCTCCAGTCTCTCTCTTGCTCACTCACATCATGGCCAATAACTCATGCCCTTGCTGTAAAATTGGGATTCAGCAATCAATAAGATTTTTCATTCTGTTCCCCTCCTTCCTCAAACCTTAGCCACTAAATCATGTAACACACTTTCCATCAGAGTCTGAGCTTTTTTTTTCTTTCTTTTTTTTCCTCCAGTGGCATTCAGACCTTAACGGTTTCAAAAGCCTTGACTTCTGAGCCACCTGGTTTATTAAAGTAGTTCACCAGACAGTGTGTATAAACATTTACATATCCCTAATTTTAATTCAATGCTGCATGTGGCCAACAACCATTTACAAGTTTAATATTTTTTTGCCAAAAGTATACACATTTTTATTCTTATAGAAATTGTACAGTCCGATAACTACATGTTTAAAGAATGAATCCTTTTAATTACAGTCGCACTGTACAATCAATTTGCATTTCTTGCCATAGCTTTAATTAGCATTCATTTTTTTCCACCTTGTTCGTCCTCTGCTGTCAAGTGTTGGTGTGGGTGTACAATGTGAGACTTTAACCTGATTTATGACTTCCTGAATGTCAAGACTTAATCACAAGAAAATCGTTTGTGCATGATGTCACAGTTCGAACATTATGAGATAATGTCACCCAATCCGATCAGCTGGGAAGCTTTTAATATTTCAGCCATGTCAAAAATGCCAGCCTGATTTTGTGAATTATGAGCACTCATCTGAACCAATGTGACATTTCCACTCATGTTAAACAATGTAAAAGTGTCTTTTTGGGTTTAATGGCTCTTTTGAAATAAGAAATAATGTTTAGTCATCTTTTGTATTGCATGTCAAATTTATATATATATTTTTAAAGACTATACAGGAAGCTAATCAACAATAATTAAGTATGAGCTTTATGTTTCAAACTAATGACCATTTGCCAGGTTGAAAAGAATAGTGTAGTGAACTGTATCCCAATAGCATTCTTCCTATGCATTCATTATTCCCTGTGGTTTTGTGGTCTTGTTTGAGTCATCTGTGCTGAAAATGAATAAGGTGTAAAGCAGCTGTATTAACCTTTGACTATTTAAATTAGGTCTTTAATTTAGGACAGCAAATTATTTGCTTAGATTTGATACACACTTTCACTTATTCACAGGCCAGCAGAGAACTGTGTTATAAAAGCAAGACAAAGTTTGTTGCAAAGTTGGAATGTGTTGTCTTGAGCCTCTTACAAGTGAAGTAGGTTGCATCCACTCTAAAAGATAAGGTTTAACTTGTGTGGCTTGTGTGGCTCTGGCATCTCCTTGAAGAGGGGGAAAAAGCTAGTCCAGATGTTTTCATTTCACATAAAGTCAACGCCATCTGGCTGTTCAGAATCAGTCTTGCCGCTTCAACTAAAATACCACTTGCTTCATTAAAGAAGCACACACTGAAGCCAGCCTCCAGACAGCAAGTAGACATAAGAATGACTTTATCAGTTTTTTGCACTGTTCATTTGTAAACATGTTCACATCTGGCAGTGTGCGTTAGAGTACATTTACTCTGCATTCCCACTCCATTAAAATAATCACAAAAAACACTTTAATTCAATAGTTCTAAGGTGAAGAGATATGCTGCACTCATTAAGGTAAATGGCAGAGATAATTGTAGTACGTATTAATTTGTATTTATTTTATTTATTGGGGTTATGTAATAAAAATGACACATGCTTAACCATTTTGCTGTAACAGGTTTTTATGCGGCATGTTGAAAATATGCAACAACGTTATGCAACCATGCATAAATAATTCAGTGTGGGTGCTGGGGGAAAAAACTGCCTCAATTATCAAATACATCTAGGTAACGCCGTAATGCATAAAACACTAACGGTAGTCATGACTATACTTTTCTTTCTGTGAAACAGTGCCACCTGTTGGTATGATGTCAGTAAACAATACAAAACATTTCAGTCTCCTCTGCGTTTTTTTTTTTTTTTTTTTTTTTTTTAGTAGTTAATTGATGTTTTTAATTGACCTTTTTTTGAAAACACAATAAAATAGGAAACTAGACTTGAGATATCCTATCTTAAGAATTTATTATTGATATTTTACATCATACTGTATCACACACATATATTTCTTGAATTATTATTATTTTTTTTTTAATAAAATAGAAATGATTTACAAACCTATTTAATTATACACAAAAACGTTTAGTAAAGACTTGATGTAGGTTTGTTTTTTTAAGCACCCAATGCTGGGGCCTGCATTTGGATGACCGGGTCTTAAATCAGTGTTAAAGACCTAATGTGACCAGCCTGTCAGGGTTTTAAAGAGAGCCCTAGTGTTTTGTGTAGACATGCTGTAAAGTGTCTCGCAGCAAAGCTCTTGCTGACTTACAGAGCATTTCCGGCCTCTCCTGAGGCTGCCGGGAAACCAAGCTGCATCCAAGATCCTACTGACCACAGACAGGAAGATCTATTTGATATGTTCTATAGATGTGGCCCGAGAGGCCTTTAAGGGTTGCAGTAGACAGAAGTAGTAGTGTTTTCTTTTTAAGAACTGTCACAAATCTCACAGTGCCACTACCTGGGCAGACATCAATCTCTTGATTATGTTGCGCCCTGTATAGAATTATTGGTCTGTGTATTGTGCAATGTGAGCAGGGCTGGCTGATTGGGACTGTGAGGATTTCTGACCAAAAAGCACCAGCATTATAAGAATGACCTATCATTTGACACTCAAAACCCCAGTGACTTATATTTATCTGTTCTCTGGTTGCTGTGGAATTAGAGTCCTTAATTAAGAATGTAATATAAGAAATGATTTCATTATCAAAACCAACACTGGCTTTTAAGCCAATAATAAAATAACAAAATAATGGCTCAAATATGCTTGTGGTAATCGTATAGTTTTAAATGTAATACAGACAGACAGACAGACAAACAGACAGACAGACAGACAGACAGACAGACAGACAGACAGATAGATAGATAGATAGATAGATAGATAGATAATCACAGTAACTCTTATATGTAATTGTGTTTTAAGCTGTTGTCATTATATTTTTATATACTTTTTACTTGTTTCCTCAATAAAACAGCTCTCAGTCAGGATTTTTGTGAAGAGCCTTTATATGTCATTTTCTTTATACAAAAAGGCCTTAATAAATAATACCAATTGTAAAATGTTGTACAAAGTGAAATACTCTTTAAAACCAAAAGTAAACTGTAAATTCTCCTATACATAGAGAGATACATGCAGAAAAATATATACTTTATTACGAGGGGAAATGTAGGGCAACCAAAAGCTCTTCCATATTGTAGAAGGTTTTAGGTTCTAGATATATTTTTAAAAACATAACAGAAATAAGAAATATTTTTCATAACATTAACAAAAACACAGCCAATATTAATGTTTTTTGGTGAAATAGGTCAAGCCTCTACTTTATGTTTTGTGTTTAGACAGCCCAAACAAGTAATAATATTTAAAACTTTATTAAAAAAAAACTTTTACTTTCACATGACTTCTACGAATGACCACAATATTATTAATGCAAGACCCATAATAAATGAATGCTAAGACTGTTTATTAACAGTTGGCCACCTGGCCTGCTATTGATGGGATAGCATAATAACATGCGGACATGAATATTCATTTATTCTGGTATTAGATGTTCCAAGGTCATTTATTTATCTTTGTATTGTTTACATAATGGTGCTACTTTATAAGCTGTTGTTTATAAAGTCAGTTGTTTTTAAGGACAGTTATAAATCAGTTATTAAAATGATACATTAATCCTTAGCTTTGTGTTTATTTATAAATTCACATTGTGAAATACTGACTATTTATCAGTTTTGGAATAAGTAAAAATTCTTCAAATTTTGTAAGACCGTAAGAGTATTGGCAGCCAATGACTGAATAAATAGAACTATGTTTGATGGGATCCCTGTTTATCCTTCAGACACTTGTAATAACCTAAAATTTTCAATGGCATAAAAAATGTTGTTTGCAATCATGTTTGCCAAAATTAATACTAAATATAAATATAATATAAATATTAATTATATAATATAAATACTGAGCTTGAATTATCCTGCACATATTAACAATATCGTGAAATGTTGCTCCTTCAAGGTTTTTTATATGTCTTGCTATACACCAGAAATAAAATAATTATATTTATAGTCCCAAACAGGGTAAAAATGCCTAAAGGCCTTTTATGAACTTACTGGTGAGAAACATAATAAACTCAAAACTGTGCAGCTGGTTAAAAGTCCACGCTCAAAGCTGAATCTGATCCGCTTAACTTGATCAGTGATTTGGTCCAGTGCCATTAGGTTGTGTACTGTTGCCCTGGTCCTACTCTGATTTTCTGGGCATCTATCTGTTTCCATCTCATACTGAATCATTTAATATCAGCCCAGAAAGACTCAGTAAGCACTAGGGCAGGTTTTAGCACCTCATATAACAGTGATTATATTTGTAGATTAAAAATTGAATGAATAAATGTAAAGTGTACTGTCCCAAAAGATATTGGTAAGGCGCTATACAATTCTTCCAAAAGGGTTTTTACACATCATAACTAGCATTCATTATTTCTATTCGCATTTCTATTAGTAATATATACAAAAACAGATCTCTTTAGCAGGACTGACATTAAGTAAGGCTTTCTTCCTATTTCTTAAAATTCCTGATTTATGTCTCAATTTAAAAGTGACATCAAGTTCAAAGAATTATCTGCTTTATAGCAATAGGTTGGTTACTGTAGTGACAAGCCGCAGCACCAGCTGTGTTCCTTTGCTCAGTGACAGATGTCCTTTTATTAGCATAGTGGCAAATAATTAACTTGTTATGATCTCTAGCAATTACAGGCATAATAGGAAAGGAAATCTTGCTCTTCCAGGAGAGGTAAATAAGGCACTTTAATGGACGGGGACACTCCTAAAGTAACAAGCTTTAATTATGAGAGATAAAAAGAAAGAAAGAAAGAAAGAAAGAGAAGGAGAAAAAGATAGAGAGAGTTGGAGAAAGAGGCGAGATTTTTAGATGGGCTCGCACACCCCATAGGTTTCTCTTCCCCACAGGGGTGAAATATATCTCATACAACAGCTGGCGGAAATTAACAAAATTAGGCGTAAAGGAACTCCCACTGGAACAGAGGCATATGGGTTTGTCAGGTGGAGATGAGGAACTACTCAAAGGGCTTTTTAATTGGCAAAAAGTAGATCTGGACTCAAACTCATCCTGTAACAGACATACTATGTATGGCAAGTGCTGTTTTTAGAGTTCTGACAGCTAACACAGCATGATTGCATCTGAGAATGAGAACGAGGAAAGGGCTCAGCTAATTAGATACTACCTTGGTAGGATGTGATCAGCTGTCATAATCTCCTGGTGATATTACACTACAATTATGTTAATGAGTCACAGAAAACAAAATTATACCAGTTGTTATATAAATCACTTCCAATCTGCCTTCTCTCAACTCTAATGTATTTCACCTCATGACTTTTTTACTCATATTCTACCCCTGATAGAATCTTTATAAATAAACAAGGCAACACATTAAAGAAAGACAATGTTCTAATGTGACTAAATCTTAATGGAAAACATGTCTGTACAAGCTACATATATTTGTCACATAGAACATACATTAGCCGTTTTTTATCAACTTAGCACACTCTAACTTTACCAGAACATTATTCTAACCTAACATTGACAATACAGTAGTCACTATTCCAGTGACAAATACCTTTTTACCTCCCACACATCAGACATGGTCAATTGTAGTCCTGAAATGGCCAAGTTTTTGTTTGGAGCTTTGATTTAGCATGACAAAGTTTGACTTCTTATAAGTATATAAATGCTAAAATTACAGATTCATGTAGATTACTTTGTGATGTTTCAAATATAGCATAAGCCTTATCTAGGCATGGGATATTCATATTATAGATTTAAATTAGAAAGCGATGGAGACTTTCACTTTAAATATAGTTATCTGTGTTTTGCTCTTGATCTTATTTCATCATAAAATTTTTATTTTAATTATACAGCATAATATCCCCTCCACTATGTGTTTCATTTTACAGTTATGTCCCTTTGTGGCCTGTAAACAAACTGATGCACGTAATTTCTATAAATCTCTGTTGTTTTATTTGTCCATTATAGCCAAAATGGCTAAAAGTTTTGAGAATTTTTAAACCAACCATTGTCTTTAAATCTTTTTTAAGTGTTTCTGTATCTATTAAGTACAACATTCAACATTTCAAGTTTTTATCCTTGTATGCTGGATATCAGTTACTGGTCAAATTCTGAGTGGTGGTAACCCTCAAAATGAAATCAGTTCATCAAAATGTCTGTGTTTTTGTTTCTTTACCCACTTTTTGGGATTAATCACAGGATTAATCATTTAATAGGATTAAGATCTGGGGAGTTTCTTGGCCATGGACTCAATTTCCTTGTTTTGTTTATTAAGCCACTTAATTATTACATTTTGCTCTTGACATGGTGCTCCATCATGTTGGAAAAGATATATTTTTTTGTGAAATTGCTTCTTAATTGTTGAAAAATGCTGCCCTTGAAGGATGTTTTGATCTTTTTTAATTTATAGTAGTGTTCTCAAGCAAAATTATGAGTAAGACCACTCCCTCGCATGCTCTCAGGATACTTAACTGTTGGCATGACACCAGTCTTATAGTAGTCTTCACATTTTCATCTTTGCACAAGTATTTTTCTAGATGTCCCAAGTGGGAGGCTTCATTAAAGAAAATAACTTTATCCCAGTCTATCAATGTATTTTCTGCAGAATATCAGTCTGTCCTTGAAGTTTTTCTTTTTAAAGGCTATTTTGCTGTGCTTCTTGACACTTTGTCATCCCCCAAACCCTTAGTAGACAAAAATATAAGATTTTGTGGCAGAGCTAAAATGCATTGGAAATGGGGATTTAATAATTTAGTTCATTTCCATGCGAATTATTGCAATGCATTTGTTTACTTTTTATAATAATTTAGATTTGTTTCAGGCTCAAAACTAAATAGATTTGTTGCCTTATGTTTTGAGTTGTCAAAATAGTGATATGGGAAAAAAAATAACTGGACACACCTCACTTTGAGACCAACACAATATTTAATCAGGACAGGCACAATGCATAAAAATACACTGTTGGCTGGGTGCAAGATAGCAATGAGCATTGTGACGCACCTTGTGCAGGGTGTAAGATAGGGCCAATTATAATTACAAAAACCAAGTCTCTGGCATTACCCTTTATGTGATTAGTTGCACAATCTTTTTTAATTATTTAACATGTTGCAAAATCATGACACCCCCTCATGATGTTAAACGTTCTTATAGTGTATGTGTTTAGATGGTTGCACCATTTCTCCAAACTTTCTTTATCTTGTTCTACTGCTGCATGTTAATGATTTTTGTTACATCTCTTTCCTGTCTACTTTTAGTTCTTTTAATCGATACTTCTGCTTCTCCGCCTGCCTGTCCTATTGTCAATGGGCTGTACACCAAGGATAATGTTAAATAATGCATGCTCATTAATGATTAAGTAGTGAAGAATTTTATTAGGCATTTGATGCAATAGCAATGCAAAACATACTTTCACAGCTAATCAATCATTCTATCACTCATTTAACCACTTAGCACAGTTTAAAATTAATGGGCTACTGAATATCTGCTTGATTTTGAGAAAGTTAGTCATAAATAAGACTGTAACATCTCACATTGATAAATACATTTGTCACTGAAAATTTTAAGGGCTGCTAAATCTATTACATAGTAATTTGTACTCTTGGATAAAAAAAGATCTTTGTATTTTGTCCATATAAAACAACAAAATAAGGAATGGAACATTCAGGAAACATTTGTATGGAGGTAAAAATGTCAGTAAGCTTACGAACTTTGCTTTATCTTACACATCTGAAAGCTATTCTGAAACACTTTGTAAAATATGCAGTGCATTTAGCATATGTGGTTTACATTACTTTTCTGTGATGCTAACTGGTGCTCTCTGGCATGTCTTAATTAACACTACAATTCTGGGTTAATCTGTCCTTTAAGCATTGCAGTTTCATTAACACTTACCACACAATGTCTTTACATAGCCTTCAGTGTTTGCAGCAGCTTGTTATCACTTATTTTCCAGATGTTTTATGCTTGGCAAGCAGGCTGTGATGTGGGGGCAGATGGGAGTCTTTCAATCTGCACTTACTGCAATTTAAAGTTGGAATGAGAGTTTCTAAAGCATTTAATTAATGCACATATTCCACCCAAGAACTATTTCCAAAACCAGTATTCACTTTTTCTTCTGTCAAAAAGCTAGATTAGCTGAGATTGGTATCTTTTTTTTTACTTTAAAATTATTCAATAAGATGATTATTTTAAAATAAGGACAACCAAGAGTGAAAAGACAGCATAAGTGTTTTTATCCCTGGCTGCACAATGTAGTAGCTCAGGGGAGCAGATTAATTAGCCAAGGTGTGCTGAAAGGTCTTCCATATCTGGATGGGCTGTGACAGCACTGTGGGCCTTTGGATCAATCCATCATGATCTCCTGCCTGCTTGGGAATAAGATAATATCGCTTGGGATGCCTGAGGGTGTGTGTGTGCGTGCTTTTGAGTGTCAAACACTGACTTTAACTTGAGCTGCTCCTGATTGAAAGGAGGGACATATTTCAACTCCTGAGCACAAACTGCCTTCTACAATACTAAGTAAAATAGACAGCTAAGTTGTTTAAGCTTATCATTTACTATGGAAAACAATTTCCAACATATTCACTGCCACATTACCAAAGTGAAAAACAAGCACAAAAAAACTATTAGTGGTATATGTAAATAATAATTGATTCAGTAAAAGAAGGGCTCATGCTGTGGTGGTAGAATGCAAAAAAGTCTGAAACAACTTAACAAAGTTTAAGACTAAACAATAACATTTTAAAATTAAGTATTATTAAACAACAATATGAATTAATGAGTGGCAGATCAAAGTCTTTGGTTTGACTTCCATGAATGGTGAGAGCTTCCGGTGTGGGCTTTGTATGTTCTCCCTATGTCTTTACAGCTTTTCTGTAAGACCTCCAACTCCTATTTTTCGAAGACAAGTTGGAAAAATACTTATTAGCTCATAGACATAAACATGTCTGTGTATCTGACTTAAAAGTACATCGACATGCGCAGGCCATTTGACTGATTTTTAAATAAGCAGCTTAGAATATAGATGAATCAAGTAATAGCAATAATAATAATTATAAATAAAGGTGACGCAGCACGGTGGCTTGGTGGTTAGCACGTTCGCCTCTCAGCGCTAGGGATTCCCGGTTCGAATCCCCATCTGGGTAGAGTTTCCATGTTCTCCACGTTAATTGAATTCTCAAAATTGCCCCCTATAGAGTGTGTCTGTGTGAGTGAGTGTGTGCCTAGCGATGGATTGGCGCCCTGTCCTGGGTCTCTCTGCCCAGCGCCCGAGATGTTCTCCCCTGGATGGGCATGGGGGAACCCCACCTCGACCCTAATAGAGGATAAGCGGGAGACAATGAATGAATGAATGAATGAATGAATGAAATAAAGGTGACAGTAGGTGTCATTGTCACCTTACAGCCAAAGGGTCCTGGGTTTAATTGTTATGGTGACTGGTCTAAAGCCATTCTATGTGTGTTCTTTGTGTTTGTGTGGGTTTTTTTCAAGGGATTCCTCATTTAGTCCAACCCGAACAAGTCAGGTAAATGTAATTAATTACTCCTAGGTGTAAATATATGTATTAAAGTTTGTATGTGTCTGTTCACTGACTCGTAAGGGTGTTTTAAATTTTTTTTATAAAATACGCACTGGGATAGTCACTAGAATCCTATTATGACCCTGATAAGGTTAGGTTATTTAGACATTGAATAATTTAAAATTGTGTGTACAGTTCAAGCACTCTTCTTTTATTCTAACATGCCTTAATTGCCAGCTCATTTGTATTGTCAAGTAACTGCAAACACTTTCAAAATCTATTTTCTATTAACAAATATAATAAAATAAAATAAGTAGCAGCTTTAAATAGATGGGTCAATGTATATTGTGTAACATAGTTTAATTTTATGTATGTTATATTTTTTTATTAAAAAAAAAAACAAAACTTTTTTTACCAACTCCAAACGACTTGCATCTATTTATAAAGCAATTTGAAAGATGAATCCCTTCAGGCTTACATTGTTTTATACTTGTTATATGTAAAGTACCTGGCTGTCGCCACCGTTCTGCTCAGCTGCCCACACAGCCTAAACTGTTGTTTAACACCGTTATGACTAATTTTCTAAGAGACCTACAGACGGTGTCCTGTCCTGCAGCATTCAAGCATGACCAATCCTTGTCACAGAGCCACAGAACAGGGTTTTACACAACAGTGCCTTTGCTCAAAAAGTTTCATGTGACATGTTGTTTCTGCTTGTTAAGCGCCACAAACCAAATGCTAAAATAACAATGGTAGTAATGATGAAAATAATAATAAATCATAAAGTTAAATCCTCCACCTCAAATCTAATGCCATGATAATGTTTGTGGTATAACATTGCCCTCTTGAGGTAGAAAACATTCACTTTTTCAGTCTTTATTTTTAAGGTTTTCTGTTGCCTTGACATCAGTTAAATTTTTTTAAAATCTTAACAATAAGAAATTGCAATGGTAAAAGAAGAAATAAAATACTCCAGAACAAAATCCATAAATAGGTAAAGACTGTGCGGGAATGCATACACTGTTCATTGTGGTCAATGCTTAATGATGCAATAAAATAGTACACTTTCATCTATTTGAATCTTAAATAAATACAAATTTTCGTCATAAGGATATACAAAGAAATGAAACAGACACAAACATTTTAACATATAATATAAAGCTATTTCCCTAAAAGGAGATAACCATCTGAATTCAACGATAAGTTCAACTCAAAGCCAGGTACAGAATTCAGCCTGCGGAAATGTTGTACAAAAATAGCATATTCAAAATGTGTGTCAATGCCCGCTGTCTCAGCTTACTGTCTCTCTGTAGGTGTCCTGATAGCTCAGTAAAGTCATGAGGCTTTCTACTTTCCGTAAAACATTTCAAGTAGAAGTTCTTCCATGTTTACTGTGCCAATGACGGGTCTGAAGAAGAGACCTGCCACAACATTGGCATTGATGGATCTCAGCATTGAAAGGGCAATGAAGAGTTTGGCAAACCTTGCTGTGTCGCCTCTGTGAATCAGTTTGACATGTTCATTAAGAGCCTGGTGAGCTTCACTCTGCAGTGCCTGGATGTAATGCTGACATCGCAAACCAGCAATGTCTGTGTAAACAACACACACACACACACACACAATTACAAAACAAAAGACATAAACAATATGGGCCAAAGTATTGCACATCCGCACATTACACATACGGGAGTGACTTTGGTGTGTGTCTGGATTTGGAAAAGTGAAAGAAAATTTGCACCTTTATCCAGAAAACATATTTGTGACCTTAAACACTGACATTGGCAAAGAATCCAATATAATGCATGTTGGGGTTGAAATCGAGGCATCTAGCCACATTTTGGACAATCATATTTATAGAATGTTTAGAAGAACAGTCCAGGGAACACTCACTTTTTTCCACCATGACTGTGCCCCTGTACACATATATTCCATATAAGCATGGCTAAGTGAACTTGGTGTGGAGGAACATAAGTGTCCACAAACTCCTGACAGTCCTGGCCTTAACCTTGTTGCGAGGGGACTGAATGAAATACCAAAATTATTACATGTATCCCTCCCTATACTGTTGTTCATATGCTGTAGTGAGTTAGCTAAATATATTTCAGATGTTTATTTATTGTTTACTTATTTAACCTGATCTAAGTGACTGTTATTACATAACAATGGTAATTGCCATGGGCTGCTGAGAAATCCAACTGAGTTTGGGCAGTGCCCTTACCCATATTTGAACTAGTGTTCTGATTTGTTATTGCTTTCTGACTCGAACCTAACTTTTAAATTCCATTATAAGGGTAAGGTGAGAATTTTCCTGATGAAAGATGATCACAATCATAATAATGTGTATATTTTTAATGGGAACTAGGGGTTTACATTGTTAAGGAAAGACCAAAACCTTTTGCTCACCTGGGTTAAAGAGAATTGCGCCCTTTAAGTATGCGTACTCCTTGGTGCTTATGTCGAGGTCCCAACATTTGGAAAGGAAGGCTTTGATAGCCTGCGCATCTGCAAGAGCTACACCTCTTCTCCCCCCTGCTCCCACTGTGCTGGCAGGGGGCCCGGTGTGCGCGTGCGGACTGACGGCGCGCTCCTGCTCACCGGTCAGCAGGCGCTGCAGCATGCTGGGCTCTTCGCTCTCCCGCGTTTCGAAGTGCAGGCCGTCCTGTGCCATGCCGAGCACAAGCAGCGGCGCCCAGCCGCTGCGCACCAGAGCGCGCTGGTCGCAGGCGGGCAGCTCGCTGAAACAGGGCACGCTTTTCACGAAGCGCAGTGTCTTCGCGAGCACCGCCGAAGCCGCGGCGCACGTGGCGTGCGGGGAGCGCAGCGTCACCGACCTGGCGGTGCCGCACGCGCACGCACGCGCCGCCGCAGCCCTGCCCGCGCGGCTCGTACGCGCAGACGCGCAGGTTGCGCTCTCCTTCTTCAACAGGCTGTAAAGGATGCTGGGGTGCCGCCGCTCGCCGACGCACTGGCAGATCTCCGAGTGCGCCATGCTCGCACTGGGCGACGGCTGAAGCAGGTATCGCCTCCGCTGCTCGCTCCCGTGCATCGCCGCGCCGCCGCTCTGTGCGCGTCCTACCAACTCCTATTAGATCGGAGTTTTCAACCGGCGCTCGACGCCACCCACTCACTTCTCTGACGCACGCAATGTGGGAGCTGATCTTATAACATCGGGGGTGGAGGGCGGGGGGGCGACTCAAGTCATCCTCAGGTTCTGATCGCTCTTTTGACTGGTAACGTTTCCTCTTGCACGCAGACAAAAATCGTGATGTAACTATATTCTGTACATCCAGATGTATTTAAGACTATTACCAAGTAAAGATTCTGGCATTCCTAACATTTTACATGCATTTGTTATTTATTCAACCACATCAACTACAGAATAATTTATTTGTCAATTTTGGTCAATTTTGGTTCAGCCTCTCTGTTCCCGGTTCGAATCCCTATCTGGGTGGAGTTTTCATGTTCTCCCTGTGTCTGTGTGGGTTTCCTCCGGGTTCTCCGGTTTCCTCCCACAGTCCAAAAACATGTATCAAGTCAATTGAATTCTCCAAATTGCCCCATATACAGTGTGAGTGTGTGCCCAGCGATAGATTGGCGCCCTGTCCTGGGTGTATCTGCCCAGCGCCCGAAACGTTCTCCCCTGGATAGGCATGGGGAACCCCACTGTGACCCTACTAGAGGATAAAGCGGGAGATAATGAATGAATGAATGAATTTTGGTTCAATGCCTACAATCAGAAATGAAACCCACACCTTGTAACTTTTGGAACAGGTGCTTGAGGAAGAGGTGTGTTGGTGTTGATTTCTTGAAAATGCCTCATTGATGCAGACAGAGCTTGGGAGATTTTTTAGCGCAATGTTTGAATTGGTATCCTGGAGTGGTTAAAGCATTATGCAGCACTCATTAATAATGCTCTGTGAGCGAGGGGTGTAAAAAGAAGCAGATTCAGAGATTGGCCTATTAGCCATAGTAAGGGGCCTTGTACTGAAAGCACGCCATTATTTATAGCTAATGGAGAGAGACGAGTAGTGAAGTTATGTGGGCTCACTGGGGTTGGTTGAACACCAGACAAGCTGCAGAGTAATGGATCAGCTGAGAAGGCTTCAAAGTGCAAGATATAAGACAAGCAAGCAAAGCATTTCAGTTATTAAGCTGAGAGATAAGAGGCTTTTGCTGGATGCTCAGGGGTTATGTTTTTGGCTGATTTAAATTTAGATGATGGATTTTAAAAAAAACAAAAAAAGGTAAGCAAATATCGAAACAGAAATTGTGGTTTGCTCAGGGGCACAGACATGTAAAGCTGGGTGTCATTGGCATACCAAGGATTTGGGAACCTGAATGACTGCACCCAATGCATTTATGAAATGTGTTATTACAGTATTATTACAGATGCCCATCACACCTATACACCTATACACGTGCAGTGAAACATCCACATATACAGACACTAGTAAAGTGAGCACACATGCAGCCTTGTACACAGCACCAGGGGAGCAATTGGGGTTAGGTGCTTTGCGCAAGAGTATTTTAGCCATAGTACTTGATGGAATAATGAATCAAACTGGGAACCTTCAGGTCACAAGGCTGGTTCCTTGAGGACTGAAGTTTAAAATCATTGATCTACAAGAAAATCTAAAATCTTATTACACAAACACACAAACTCACTGCCCATTGCTATTTTACACCTTTTCACCACTCTATTTTATTGATGCAGGTAGCTATGCCACTGAAGGGAATGGCAAGTGACACGCTGATTGGTTAATTTTACCTTAGGCCCAAAACACACCCAAGTATAACTAAGAGAATTATTAGATGTCTTTTGTTCCTTTCAATCCTTACAAGGCATACTTTACCTATCGTTGCAATAGTTGCAATAGCAAAGAAACACGGCTTGCTAAAGATTGCTAAAATAGGCCCCTTGGTGATTTAATGCATGCCTTAATGTTTTATAATACTCATAATGTGTGCAAATGTTTTTATCATTAGCAGCTGGTTTAGAAAAAAAAAAAAAAAAAAAAAAAAAAACAAAGGAAAAATGTTTAATTATTGAGGAAACTTTGTAGACCAGGGTCATATTTAGTGTATTCAAGTGTGAAAGACAGACACATTCATAACAAGGCATTGCTCCAGGATCTGAATGGCTGAAGGACAAGTCTGCAGTGTATGGGTTGAAAGCAGTCACAGAGAATTAGAATATTGTGAGATAAATGTGAACTTACACAATTGATTTATTTGAAAAAGATTTTTTTTACCTCTTTTTACCATTTATATCAAGGCCAACGCAAAGTAAGCAGCCTTCAGAATCTTCTTTACCCCTTCTCTTCCACACACACACACACACACACACACACACACACACACACACACACACACACACACACACTGCTTTGTATCCAACTGAGCTTCTGTTCAAGGTCTCTGTGTCTAACATGCATGCATCTCTGGGAAATTAGAGCTTTTTCTTTTGATTATGGCTTGTTTCATGGTCCATGAAACAGAGTGTATTCTTTTCTGGGTCATATTCTCTTTGGTGACTTGAAAAGTCAACCTTGAGGACCAAGACTCAAAACTTTCTCTTTTTGCTCTTACAGTAAAGAATTTAGTTTGTTTATTTATTATGATTGATTTATTTATTCATTTTTTACAACATAAACTAAAACAATTCTATTAAAATATAATTACCGTCAGTTATATCTCATGAATATAAAGCAAGCGATTCACAGACTCAAAGGGTAACAATAAATTTTTTCCACATACATTACCTCTACCAGCCTGGACTGCTGACACCAAAATTGAATCTTATCCTACCATCAAAAGAGGGTATGTTTTTTGGTCTGCAGCTTTTCGGGTTTAGTAGGTCACCTGACTGTTTATTTGCTGACAGACATTTTTTTGTTGTTGTAAATCATCTTTTTTAAGGTTTGCTATATTCTGCAAACTTAGACACGTGTATTTTTACAGAAATTGTGAGTGTTTATCTGAATTATTCTAGATTCTCATTAGTGAACTTCTACTTTTTGCAGTCATGACAATTACTACATTTTTATGAGTGGTGTGAGGTCTTAAGCCTAAGCATGTATACTTTTGGCCTTAAATGTAACAACAAACGTAACGGTGTTTTTAAGTGAAAGTATGTTCAATATTAAATTTCAAACCTTAGTAAAGATTTACTTTACCTTTACCAGAGTAATTTAGTTGTTACTCTGAAACTGAAAGACTTGTGCAAAATATGCTATTTTTAGTATTTTAAATATTCTAAATTAAAGAGCTACCTGTTAAATATGCTACATGTTATTTATTGGCATAATGTTTTTAACCATGTTGTATAACTCCTGGTGATAGTGATAATATTCTATATTATGTATAACCTTACTTATATGGATGCCAAAGATGTACACAGGTCATTACTATGTAAATCAAGTAAAGTAAATAATAAAGAGATTCAGCATGCCTTTTGGACCTGCGTGGCGCACTTGTACAATAGAACAGAATAAAGTAAATAATAAAGCGATTCAGCACGCCTTGTTGACCTGCGTGAAGCACTGGTACAATAGAACAGAATACACCAACTCTATCTCTATTCAATATAATACTTAGTTATATAAGCTCATGTTTGTCCCAATGTGTAGCAGCAAAGTGGCTAAATAAAATCAGGCAGTTTGTAGTGGACTTGTATGCACTAAGAATCAGAGCTTTGATCACACATCCATCACAGTGAGAGATCACACATTGACCAAGTGCTAAAAAAAAAGTACTTTTTTAAAAGCGAAAATTATTTTGCAACTTGTAAACTCTACAGAAGTCTTGTATGACCAAAACCAAATCATGTCACAATGTGCCACAGATATATTCCTATTGCATATAATAGTCATTCATTCATTTATTCATTATCTCCCGCTTTATCCTCTATTGGGGTCGCGGTGGGGTTCCTCATGCCCATCCAGGGGAGAACGTCTCGGGCGCTGGGCAGATAGACCCAGGACAGGGCGCCAATCCATCGCTGGGCACACACTCACTCACACAGACACACTCTATATGGGGCAATTTTGAGAATTCAATTGACTTGATCCATGTTTTTGGACTGTGGGAGGAAACCGGAGAACCCGGAGGAAACCCACGCAGACACAGGGAGAACATGGAAACTCCAATCAGATGGGGATTCGAACCGGGAATCCCTAGCACTGAGAGGCTTACGTGCTAACCACTAAGCCACCGTGCCGCCAATATAATAGTCATGATACACAAAAATTAAAATGTAAGCTAGTAAATTTGCTTTTATATTATTGTTATATTGTTAAACTGTTTTTGCACTTTAAGCACACGCAGGACAAAATCATACAGGTGTCATTACTCCTGAGTGTAAAACTCAGGCATTTTATTGTAACATGACTGATGTTAGAATGCTTCCTTGTATTCCTGTTGTGTTATAAGAAGTTCAGTTTCTATAGAAACCAGTTTGATTTTTTTTATTACTTTTATGACTTTACTTATAAACTAAATCGACCTTGTGGCTAAGAGACTTACAAATTGAAAAGTCCTCCTCTCAAGGGCTTCTGTCTTTCTGTCTGCAGCTTAAAGAGCTATGGGAGAGGAAATTCATTTAACACTTTGGTGTGTTTGTGTATGTTCGTGTGTGTGTGTTGAGGGCATGTCTGAAAAGAGGGTGCACTTATGTGGAAGTCTTGATTTCACCCACAACAATTGTGTATTATAGAAATATACATAAACACTAAACAAAAAGCTCAAAAATAGTTAACAATTGAAATGAAAAAAAGTGAAAAATTGAAATGCCAAAATGAAACTCATAATTGTTTAATACATATCCACACTGAAAATATTGTTCTACAATGCAAAACAAGAAAAAATAAAGTCAATTCTTTTTTAAAAATAATTTAAACATATTTGATGATTTAATTTAATTTCTAAATATGCAGTGTTTATCTTATCTCGTTATGGTCCACTTAATCAATTTTGTCTGCTAGGGTCGTGGTGGGGTTCCTCTATGCCCACCTAAAGGAAAACATTTCAGCAGGCAATGGGGGGATACATTTAGGACAGGGCACCAATCCATCGCTGGGCACACACTCACTCACATTTTATTTATTTGCTACTTAACATACATCTTTTTAACATACATCTTTTTAAACAACGTACTCCATTAGCTTTTTCCCTCTTTTGCCACAATCCCATCAGACTCGTGTAGGTGGAGGCCTCACAGGGGAAGCAGTGCTACCTGGCAGTTGGTTTATGCCTTCATTGTGGTAGCATGCACCATCTGCTCTCCATCTGTCTGTTCATCTCCTTGTGTTTCTACTATCAGGACCCAGGTATTACACTTAACTCTGCACTTTGTTGCACTTTTTTAGCTTTTGAATGTTTCCCTGCACCTTCCACAAACTTTTTATCTATTTAAACTTTTTATCACCAGCCCTTTCCTGTCCCAGCACTACTTGACTTATATGCTAATAGCAACTTTATTAGCCTTCTTGAGAGTCCCCATAATCACGCTCTCTTTTTTGTAATCTCTCGCTGGCTCTGGGCTTAATTACACACCATGCTAAATCTCCCACCTTTGCTAGTGAATACCACCAAAACTTTCTCTCTGTCTTTGTTGCACATAACCTTTTTTTGGTCATTCTTTGTTTAAGGCTTTTCTCGGCTGCAATTCCATAACCCAAAAATCTCTTGATCAGCTTTTCAAATCATTCATTGTTTTATTTTTATTCAAAATATATTATTACATGAGAGTACAAAACTACACCCCATAGGACCTTACAAATAGAGTTGTGTGCTTTTACTTGGTTAGCTTGTGTATACACCACTTTCCAATATGTGGTTTTTAATACATTTTTAATAGATTTTTTTTTTGTCAGAAGTATTTTTTACTTATTTCTGTCACAATTCTCACCATCATGTTCACTTCTGTAGCTAAAATGTTTTCTTTTTTTCCACAACCTTCGAAACTGCTGAGTTTTTATTTTCCACTTGTTGTTCATTTAATCCTGATATAATGTGTTTCAAATTGTTATGCAAGTAAAAAAATGCTTTACAGATTTACAGTGTAACTTGGTAATAAAGGAAGACTTACCAACATGAGTCTTCACCAACATAAAAAATGGCCATTTTCTAATATAAGAGTTTAGATTTGTTTTAATGGTTTGACTTCTGGACAAACAAGAACAGCTATAAAAATAGCACGTCAAATTAATTCGAAACATGGAGTAAAATGAGATGCTCAAATTGACTGTCTGGAAGGCTTCTTTTTCATAGGTCTTTTTTTTAAAGACCGATTTCAGGTAACCATTGATAGACAAGTGCAAAACAACTTAAGTAATTTGCATCTTTTTTACCCTCAGTAAAGCTGCTGACTGGGGCTGCTACAACTATATTTGCTTTGCGGAATCAAATGCTTGTTGACATGCCTGTGGTGGATGCCTGGATCTACTATAGTAAAAACGTGTTCTGTGTCAATGTATGGCTCATATTCCCTTGGCTCAACTTTTTCATATGCTCATGATAACCAGGTTTTGGTTGCCCCCCACAGCCCACAGTTTCACCAGAAAATATACTTTGTACTTATGTTCTTTTCAAGGTCTTCTTTAGAGTTGATCTATCACACCCTACTTCAATTATTTTTTTACTTTTAATACCCATCTTTCTCTTACCATAAATTCTGTATTGTTTCATTCATTATAGTTGTCGATGTTCATCATTGAGTTGGCTTTAAAACCTGGTAAGATAAAACTGGATTTAGTCTGGAGGAACACACCAGAGTCTGTATTCCATCTTAGCTCTCAACTAATTCAGTATATATATTTTATTTTCTAGAACCCTGGCTGTCTCACAACTCATTCAGTTAAGCGTGTTGTTTTTCATCTCCGTCTAATGGTACTCATATTCCAACATCCCAGATCATTTCTTTGGACTTATTTCTGTTTTTCCATATTTCCACTCTTTCTTACATGTCCAACACTTGTTATTAAAATTCCTTAAATATTAATGTTACATCTACTTTATTGCTATCACCTTTCTATTTCCTGATGATTAATTTCTCATATTTACACAATGATTTTTTTTCTTCTTGGCTCTAGCTATTAATTTAACCCATTTTATTTCAGGAGGCAATTGCAAATTTTTGCTCTTCCTTGACATTACTAGCAACTTTCCAGTGATTTTCTTTCACATTCTTTCAGTTTTTATTTTCTTTTACAACACTAATGTTGTTACACCCAGGTTTAGGATTTTGTAATTTATTGACCTTATTACTTTTGGTAGCAATTACCAATGAAACTTGAATTATACAACTAATCCCCTACAGTGGGTGCTCAGTGGGTGGAGTATTGAACTATTGTGTAGAATGGTTAGTACTGAAGTCCATACACATTTAAACTGCTATTGCATGTATTATCTTCTCATTATTACACATTTTTATTAGATGGTTTGCATGACAAAAAGCTGCTTATAAGGCAAATTTTATTAATTTATCCAATTAAATGCATTCTATGCATATGAGCTGATTTCATTACTGACTTATAAAAATAAATAAGTTAAAGAGAAGAATAGTGTAATTGGCTAATATTTGGAAGCTGATTATGCATAAGTCTGGTTATATTCAGTAATGATAAAAATGAAAAAGACCAGTAGCCTTAGGGTTGTGACCATGATGGAAAAGACTGGTAGCGCAGCCCTGGCCGAAATACAGCTGATAAAGACCATTGCATGTGCATATTTAAAATGAAAAATGACTAGACAAATATGTTAGGCAAAAGAAACATCAATGCTGGTAAGATAAAACTGCATGGATGAATTTGTAATAAGTGAAAAAATAATGGAATATTGTGCTATAGGGAACATAATTATAGAGAAATATAATTATGAATATAATACAAAAACGAGTTTACATAAAAAATATATAAGTCTGCTGTTAATTCTTATAAAATATTTTTCTATTTCTTTCTCTATTTAAAGACTTTGTTTCTTAAAAGTGCTCCATAATGTAACTGATTGTAAACACACACACGCGCCTGCACGCACATAGTTTCAGGGTCATGCAGCAGCAGTGGATGTCTGCTGTTTAGCCCAGCTCAAGGCCAGTACACAGGCACACAAACACAAGGTCAGCCTGTTCACAGCACATAAAGAAGCATATGCCAAGCACATAGCAACTTCCCTCCGCACAAACACAGGCAGAGCTTTACTGCTTTCAATTACTTTTGTGTTAAAATATTAATAATTATATGAATAATATTAATAACATTTATAATAATAATGATAATAATAATAACAAAAACACATAGTGCTTAGAAGGTTTAATCAGATGAAACAACAAACATGACAAATTTTTATTATTTGTTTTTACTTTCTTTATACAAAATATAGACCAAAATGCAAAAACATGTATAAAAAATTAAGTACATCCATGATGCTTTTATAGAATAAAAAAATAAGTTGCAGATTGTAGCTGCCAATCAAATGCCCTCTATTAATCAATGAACAGAAGTTGTGACCACCACATTAGAGCAGAATTTTAGGCAGTTTGGTTATCTGGAGCATTCAAGTATTGAAATGTCAAGGAAGATGTTACAGGAAAGAAATGTATAAGAAAATGTTAGGTTATTTTAAAACCAAATAAAAACTTTTTCAGTAAAAAAGATTATTTAAAAGTGACAGCTGACAACCTTGTCAGAAGGGACATCCCTCAAATTTTTGGCCATGCAATGTTGAGAGAAACTGCAATAAATAAATAAATGACATTAGACCTAATTTTGGCATATGGTATATTGACATTAGCAATGTAAATATTGCCTCACAAAGTAAAGTGATCACAGATCATAATCTAATAACCTATATTTTGAACATTTAAATTATATAATCATAAAACTATGATATAACAGGAAGTGAACTATTACTCCACCTACTGCTGCATCAATCATACAACATGTATCTGAATCAGTACCAGAAGCATTTGGGATATGTTGCATCAACACCTTAAACATATGTTTTGTACAACTTTGAACAGTGTAGATGCACTTAAACTCACTTAGTGTTAACGATAAAGGACTTTTCCCAGGTTTTGTCCCTGTTTTATTAAATCTTATTTTTTTATTTTAAAAATGCATTTTACGTTATACATCATACCATTTTATCATTTTCAAAGATTAGAAAGCACAGTGGGAACTACTGGATTTGTACTTTAATGGTTAAAATCCTATCAGTCAGATTACTTCAGTTCACATGTGTAAACTATAAATATTCTGACCTTGTAAAAGTAAACTATAGTGTTCCACAATGGTCAATATTAGGACCACTTCTATATGCCAATTCTATATGTTCTTTACCACTTCAAACCTATTTATAAAATTAATTACATTTATCTTATTATTGTTGGGTATAACCTAACATATGCATTGTCTTAAAGCAGTTTTGACAAAATGAAGAAATTAATGTCTTTCACGTACATCAGTTTATTGCTGTATATGTATATGTACTGCATATTTGTTCAATTTTTCTTTTAGGAAAATGTTCAAGCTTGTTTGTCTGCACTTTTTCCACATTTTTGTGAGGTTCTTTAAAATACTGATCTGTAAGGACTCTTCATCTCTGTTCTGACTCACAGAGCAGCTCTGAATGGTTGGCCTTGGGCCTATCATTCTAGATCTAAAGAAAGGGAAATTCATTAGATGCACAAAGATCAGGAGAGCTACTTTATTGACATTGCTTCATCCTAAACAAATTGCACTTGAATATAACTTGAAAGTTGCAATGTATTTGCACTTTTTCAGAATATTGTCTAAGTAACTGTTTTTAATAAAATATTCAGAAATGATGAAACTAAGCACTCCATCAACATAAAATATTTTGTAAACCTAAAAACTCAATTCCTGCAATCATCTGTTTTCATGATCATTGTTAATTTAGGCCAAGGGTAGTAGTTATTGATTTGAACTTAAAAATAAAACATTGTTATGGCTTGGGGATCAAAAACAACCAGTGTGGTATGATATTGCATAACCTATCTTCTAATATTTTTAAAGTGCAGTCGAAAAGCAATTAACAGTCATAAACCTCAACAGTAACACATTCTTAAATAGCAAAAACATGGCAACATTATAGAACAATTTTAATTAATGGTTGGGGTTAGTAGCAGCAATAATTCACTTTTGTGTGTAATATGGGTGTATAGGTTTTACCTTGTTGTACTGTACTGGCCTGGGTTACAAAAGCCGCATTTGCTAAAATCTTGTGAAAAAAAAACACAAATTAGTGTTCAGATTAATTATTATTAATAAATAATAATTAATACATTTACAGCCCCTTAACATAGGTGATTTACTGTGTTTTAAAATTTATGAATTAATGAAATGTCACAACATTTAATACTAATATTAATACTGTTTTTTGGGTATTCACATCTAAACAATAATGTTAAATATTTCAGAATAAAATAGAGCCATGAGAAAGAAGGCACCACCCAACACCTCTGGACACTTGTGCCATGGCCTCCAAGTTATCTACAAGGGTCTACCCTCCATCAGAGTTTATCTCCAGCAATCGAGGTACACTACATCAGCACAACAGCTACACCAGTGCATTTGTTTTGAATGTCAGCTACCCTATGCATACTACATATGTACATGAGCCATCAGCAGCTTCAGTGTACCTATTCCAGCTTTTAATGCATTTTTATCTAGTATAATTTACATATAATCCTCCTGACTTTATAAAAAAATTGTTACTATCAAGAAGCTACTTCCATTTTCTTCGGGCGTTTTTCTTTATATTCTGAACCAGTTTTATGGCATCTCTGTTGAGTTGTATTTAATTTTAGCAGAACCCAAGGACATCTGCCATTATAGATGAATGTGTTTACAGCAAATAAGGCTTGTCACATCGGTATCATCACTTATATATCTGCACTTTTAAAATTTAGTTAAAAATGACACTCTATCTATAAATACATGAGTATGCTTTTTCAAATTGAAATATTGAAAAGAAAAGTAATTAGTATATTATATATTAAGCAAGATTTTAATGCTATATATTTGCTAACTGGTCATGTTGCCCCCTCATTGTCTTTAAATAAAAGGCATGTATGGTTTGTAATATCTGGTTTCTTTTAGACAGTTTTCTTACACATATTTATTCTATTCACTTTCACACCCTTAACAGCAGGTGAATCAGGTTAAGTACAGTTCATCCCACTTGCTCCCACTTCATCAGTCTCCTGCCCACTCAGGTGGAGCATCCTTCAGTGCCCATACAAGATTGATGGTTGTGGCCTTAACTTTAGTGGCTTCACCAGAATGCTCTGCCAGTTTTACATATTAATTTATGACCTGCGGCACTGTAATTGAGAAGGGCGGAACCTGGTTTTGGAAGAAAGTTGAAAGCTGCTTCGTTTCTGATTTATATGTCTTTCATTAAGTTTTACATGTTTTTGTAGGTTGAGTTGGGCATGTATGCTGCATTTACATTTGGGTGCAAGGGGCTGTGTTTGAACATTAATTGAATTAAATTATGGGACTAACAGCAGCCAAGAGATATATTAAAAAGCAAAAAAAAGGTTAACTTGCAACAATGCATACAGATAAGTAACACTGAATCGTTTTTCTCATATTGTAACTCACCAAGTCAATATAAAAAAAAAACATGACATTCCAAATATTTTAATAAATTAAATATATTATATACATATATATAATATAGGCGGCATGGTGGCTTAGTGGTTAGCACGTTTGCCTCTCAGCACTAGGGATTCCCGGTTCGAATCCCCATCTGGAGGTTCCATGTTCTCCCCATGTCTGCGTGGGTTTCCTCCGGGTTCTCCGGTTTCCTCCCACAGTCCAAAAACATGGATCAAGTCAATTGAGTTCTCCAAATTGCTCCATATAGAGTGTGTGTGCGTGTTTTTGTGAGTGAGTGAGTGTATATATGTATATATTAAAAGTTGAAAGTGTGTGTGTACAAATACACACAGTTGCTTCAATGACCAAAAAAATTTACATACTCCTCGGGAACCTGTGGTGGTTTATATACTCTTTACAACCATCAAGAAAGAAGTGGCTTAAGAGACTTTATTTTTGTAATATTTAGCAAACTATCAATCACGCATTCTTTTTAGTGAGGCATTGCTATTGTGGCATTGCTTTTTAGTGTGGCATTGCATCGTTATTCATCTTTGTGTTTACACTGTTTACTGGAAAGGTCATCACAGGCCTTGCCAAAGCCAGGTAAATTGGCTAGTAAATAAATTAACAAATAAATAAATGAATGAATAAAATGTTCAATCAATAATAAATGTAGAGCACTTTCTCTGCAAAAATGTACTTTTACAATTTTTAATCTTGTCATGAAATAATGTTGGCTTGCTTCTCAAAACAAATTGAGGTTGCAGTTGTAGGACTAGTTAATCAAAAAAATAAAAATAAAAACAACAACTGAGATTACTTTATAATAATTTAATGACCCCCTCCTCTGCTAAGGTGCCATGCACCTTAAAACCCATTGGATTTTTCTCATTCTTTTTTACGTCGCATTGTGTGTTTTTTAATTTATTTTTTATTTTTTATTTTTATCAATTTGCATTTGCACGTTCAAATATAAGTTAAGGTCTTCTGGTTTATATGAAAGTCTGATGTCTCACCCTTTTTTGTAATGTGTTCATCTTGCAATAAAATATAGGTTTGTAGTATATAATGAGCTATTTATGGTTCCCTGTCTGCAATTCTTAAACCTTATTGTTAGAAAGTTATATTTTCTTCTCACCCTTCTCAATGTCAGTTGGCAGGATAAGATATAGCACCCTTTTTTCTCACGCCTCTGCTGTGTCTTCTGCAAATGTCATTTGTTTTAAAGTAAACAAGTATGTTTCTCAAGGCCCACACAATCCAGACAACGCAGACATAATCACGATTAAATAAAAAGTGACATTTTAAAAATCAAAACAAAATATGTGTCATATGTTTCTATTTTACCATTGAGGCTTGTTTAATTTGGTTGCTATGCTTCCTACATTTTAGCACTTGTTTGTTCTGCCTTTCTAGTCTAAGTTTATGTCTAGCTCTAAGTTTAATTAGACATCAACTTTTCACTGTTCTGTTGTTCTCTATTGCTAGTTCTCTGCTTGTTAGGCTGTACATTTTGTCAATTTAAAGTTACATTTTTTTGTTGAGTTTATTGTGACACTGACCTGTTTTTGATTCTACCTGGTTCTTCCCAGTGGTTAGTTGGTTTAATAATGCTAATTGCTGGTTATCACTAGAGGGTGCTGTATAGTTTCTGTATTAACCTGATGCATACCTACATTTTACCTAAAAGAATACTCTGTGTGCTGCAACAACTGAATTTAGCAAATTATGATGGCATGATAATGTGGTATTATATTGGATTTGTGGGTCAGCTATTTTTAAATAAAAAAGAGAATTTAATAAAAATCTACAGGTTTATTAATTTTTTTTAGCCCACTCATTTTCATGTGGTGCTGTGTGTACAGTAAAAAACTGCCAGCACATCATTAAGCCAATCCAGTACACACTGACCGACATGCATACCTAATTCACATGACCTCCATGTGGTTGGACCCAGTCTGCTTATCCAGTAATCACATCTAAGACCTTCTTGCTTGGGGTGTAATGAAATTTATTGGGGTGTAATGTTTTTTTTTAACCTGTACACCTGCAAAATATGTGCATTATATAATATTTTATATAATATATTTAACTTGGAATATAAAGACCCTAATTATTAGTGAAGTGGATAATGTAGAAGGAATCTTACATTATTATTCCCATTCTTACTTTTTTTCCTTTATATATAGCATACACTAACCAGGTAGTGACATTTACAGTATATTTAAGATTAAGCTCTTTCTGGCAAATAGTTCTTGCACAAAATGATAGCCTTGAGCCTGCATGACTGACTGTAAAAACTATAAAGCCTCAAGCATTTCTAATGTTTTGTTCATTTTTCCCTCCCACAAAACAGTGTAATCAGTAACAGAGTGAAAACTAAAAATGCATGTGAAAAAATATATATCTGTAAGGGAACAAAAAACATAAAGAATGAAAAAAGGTGGCCTTCAGTATAGTTTGAGGTGTTTTGACCTTGCTCTTATCCAACCTCTGGATTAATTTCATCTTGTCTGTGGGAAATTACTTGATGAACCAATAAAATACATATTATTTTACTGTACTTTGTTTAATCATATTCTTGAATGAGCTACGAGTGTGCTTCTGTGTGTGCCAAATGAATGGATGACTGTAAAATTGGAAGTCCATACTGTAAAAAAAAAAACTACAAATAATTTGTTATAAATAATTAAAAATTTCATATATTTTTGTTTTTACCAAAAAATAACTATATAAAATAAGTCATGCAAATTTTTATAATAGTAATAATAATAAGAAAACAGTATTCATTGCTGCAAAATAATAAATTAAATAAATAATACATGTCCATTACATGTGCAAGAAAGTGTGTGTGTGTGTGTGTGTGTGTGTGTTATTCACAAGTGAGGTGAGGAGGAGTCTTTTGAAATGACACATGGACATGTCTTTACTGGCCTGTTTGTAAAGGCCATCTACAAACTATCATCTTGGTCTAGCTGAGTAGTAGCCGCTGTCAGAGTGGGATTGTGGAAATGGTATGTACGTAGATTCCTATGTATTTATAGCTAATAGGTATATTGTTGTATAAAACTGAATAAGACAGCACAACACAGTGCAGTATAATATTATGGGATGCAATACAGTTTGGATTGCAAAACAATGTTTTAATATTTGCTTATAAAAAAAAATACTTACTTTAACTATACATTGGCTCTTTAACTATACATTGCAACACTGTGTGTGTTTGTGCAATACTGAACAATGAATGCGTGAGCAGAAAATATGTGGTAGTTCCAATTTTCAAAAAATCACAAAGTTTATGTTATCCATCCTTACAGTACGGCTTCATTAATACATGTTTGAGGACGCTAGTGGTTGAAAAGTTTGGAGAAGAGACTTGGGAACAGCTGAGGTATGATTACACATTTTTCAAAATTTTCATTAAATTTCTCAGAATTACATTTTTTGTCTCTAACTGTCTTTTTTCAGGTTATCAGCAGACGTTCAAGACACCTTTATGACTTATGAAATTTATAATGATGCTATCACTATTCGCCTGGTGCAACAGGCTTGCAAAATGCTAGGTAAAATTTGTTTAATCCTACATTATCTTTTCCAAACTTTTACATTTAAATAACTGACCAAAATATTTGAAGTACTTACAGTATTTTAAAATTGCTTTGTGTTTACATACAGTATATGATTTATGTTGTACAGTTCTGATTTATGATCATCATCATCATCATATTTCCAATGTTAGCTATTCTTTTCTCACACTTATTCAGGAATTTTACCTTTCAGAGCTCACATATATTATGTTTTATAAGTTCTACTAAATTCTTCTTTTAAATTATTCTTTATAAGCCTAGAAAGGAATGCAGACTTTATTCACAAAGACATGGATGAAAAAACAAGAGAAAAAATGTGTGTGAAAAGCCTACAGTTGTTTGTGGACAGTCTCTGTATATGTGATGACCTTGGGGACTGGTTTTGTACTAAAGCAGAAATTGAACGCTCTACGTAGGTGTTAACAATGTCCCTGCTGAAGGCTGTCCATTGAGAGCAGTTTGTCATGGACTGTGGATCTCTGCGAGTGTCTGACCAAGGCTAGGTGTGAATCCTAAAATGGGTCACACACCTGAGCTACAGGAAATGTTAGATACTGTGGCAGAACAAGGAGAGAACAGAAAGTAAAATTTGAAATAAATGTACTTATGTTCTTATGTGTATCTTTTAGATGTATCTTCTGAGGTGGTGCTTAAGCTGTTTGGAGAGTACTTTTTTAGCTTTTGTAAAATGTCTGGGTATGACACCATGCTGCGCACTCTTGGAGGAAACTTAGTGGAATTTATTGAAAATCTTGATGCCCTTCATAGTTACCTGGCATTATCTTATCAGGTTTGAATTCACTTTTTCCCCTTGCTTTTCTCCATTTTATCCACCGCAAAAAGCCTAACTAGATTTAATAGATAAATAGAGTGGATATCAGTGGGGGCCACAACTAGGCCTTCAGTAATTCTATGTATGAATTAATCCTCCTGTCTATAACTATTTTATGGCTAAAAAAATCATCTTATTATGCAAAAATGCAGTATAAAGAGACATTACATTACATAAAGATAACTTATTGTGATGGTACTGGAGAAAAAAGTGGAGCTGTGGGCCATGGACTTTGAATATAGATAATTAATGCAGCTGGACCGACCATCAGATATGTGACATGTGTTTTAATAATTTTTTAATTATATATGAATTTTAGGTATACAAAAAATTCTACCATCAATTTAAAAAAAAAAAACCTTCAACCATCTTAATTCAACAGAATTACGAAACTGTTTTGCTCACTTTTTTTTTTTTTTTACTAATGGTTTGTCCTCTGATGTTTTTTGTCAACATTATCCAGAGCTGCATCATTTTATACACTGCACTGCTGTCATACAATTGCCTGATAGGATAACTGCATGCATGATTATTTGTACATTAATGTTGTACATTAATACTGTAATGTACAATCATGAGTAGTATTATAATTATAAAAGTATTATAATTATATAAATAATTATAATCATATAGACAGTGCATAATAGAATGATCGCTTTTTTCTATGATAACTTAAAGTTTGCTGTTAATATTCTTTTTTTGTTGTTTTAAATAGGGCTGTTCATACCGCGGCACGGTGGCTTAGTGGTTAGCACGTTCGCCTCTCAGCGCTAGGGATTCCCGGTTCGAATCCCCATCTGGGTGGAGTTTCCATGTTCTCCCCGTGTCTGCGTGGGTTTCCTCTGCGTTCTCCGGTTTCCTCCCACAGTCCAAAAAAAACATGGATCAAGTTAATTGAATTCTCAAAAAAATTGCCCCCTATAGAGTGTGTCTGTGTGAGTGAGTGTGTGCACAGCGATGGATTGGCGCCCTGTCCTGGGTCTACCTGCCCAGCGCCCGAGACGTTCTCCCCTGGATGGGCATGGGGAACCCCACCGCGACCCTAATAGAGGATAAGCGGAAGATAATGAATGAATGAATGAATGTTCATACCGCCACCTTGAGGTCAGATTATGCATTAGACATTTGTGACACCTATACATTACAGTGAGGGGAAATTAACTATAGTTAATTATATTTAACCCATTCCCAAATGTTCATTCATACTTCAAATGTATTATTATTATTATTATTATTATTATTATTATTACATATAACTAGTCTTATCAAAAACAAATGGTGCAGGTCAGGTCAATTAGAATTTGTCTCTGTCACTTCAGGAGATGAAAGCCCCCTCTTTTCGTGTGGAAAAAACAAGTGATGACAGGACTCTGCTCCACTATTACTCGGACAGAAAAGGGCTTCACCATATAGTGCCTGGTATAATGCTAAAATAAAAATTCTGATGTCTGATCTGTGAACTTAAGATTAGGTATATTGACCAATTCCAGACACAAAAAAATTTTTACATTTATTTTTGTTGGTGTTTCCATGACTACTCGACAGGCATAATTGAAGCAGTGGCAAAGGACTTCTTTGGCAGCAAAGTGACCATGAGCATCCTTGAGCAGCCGGAGGAGGAGGAGCGCACAGGAAAACGGGAGCATGTAATTTTTCTTATGACACAGACAAGTGAAGAGATGATGGCTGAAAATGAGGGGAATGTATTAGTCATGGAAGGCGACAAAGTTAATGAAATTGCCATCAAAGGTAAAGCCACATATTTCTGTATTTAGGCTCAGATGTGATTTTACAGGACTCTCACTTTTAAGTATCAGATTTTGAAGTTTAAAGACTCTGTATAGTGTTTTTATAAACTAAAGCACAAATAAAGCAAAAAAGCATAATAAAATGTGACACTGTATGATTTATGAAATATTTATATAGTTTAAATGGTTTAAACTTAAGTATTTTCATAAAATATTGCATGGAAATTTTGTAGGTCATATTTTTAATATATTTCAGAGAGTTTCCAGCATTCATTCTGCCCCCACTACCCAAATAGACTGTGGATGGATGAAAAAGCATTCTGCAATGCATTTCCCTTTCATATTGTGTTTGATCTGAATGTAAGATTTCATTGGACACTTTGATGACAATTATATGACATATTTTTAAATATTTGTAATAATAGTAAATTGTCCATGGAATTGCAACTTATTTATCCAGTTAGATGACCAAATAACAGATGACAAAGTACAAAGTAAGTGTATGTGTTTTTTGCAGCTGGTTGTTAAACAGACTGGAGTGAACATTCAGAAGTTTGTGCCAGGTCTGCAAAAGACAGGAATCCGGTTAGATGAATTTTTTACTGTGGTTCATCCAGAAGTTACATTCAGCATTTACAGCATCAAGAAATTTATCAACAGCCAGTTTGTTCTAAAGACTAAAAGGGAGATGCTCCCTGAATGCTTTCAAAACCAGACAATGCTCAAACTACGAGGTATCAAACAATTAAATGTATTAATAATCACTTAATTTCAATACTTAATCTGCACTATTTATCTGCTCACTATTGCTGTTATTATTACCATATGATTTTACATTCTGGTAGTTTAACTTGGTCTTACTAGTTTGAGATAAATGTAATATTTAAAAGAAGCATAAATATGTAATGTTTTAGGTCAGATGATATGGATGGAGACTTTACAGTGTATGGTGTACCTCTGTTCACCTAAGCTTCGCAGTCTTCAGGAAATGAAGGAGCGTGGTCTGTACCTGGCTGACATAGCTCAGCATGATACCACGCGTGATCTTATCCTGCTCAACCAGCAGCGACTTGCTGAGATTGAACTTTCTAACCAGCTGGAGCGCAAGAAAGAAGAGTTACGCATTCTGTCATGCCACTTGGAAATTGAGAAGAAGAAGACAGAGACACTGTTATATGCTATGTTACCACATCATGTTGCCAACCAGCTTAAAGAAGGCAAGACAGTAGAAGCAGGTAAAAAAAATTCTTCTTTGAATCATTTATTTTATACTGTTAACTAATTAAATGCAAGTTTTAAAGTTACACTTTTAAATATTGGTAACAACACATATCACTAAAATAAAGCCTTTGCATGGGCATACTTTAGTAAAATAACTTAATTTAACTCAAATTGTGATCCAGAAAACATTCATTCATTCATTATCTTCTGCTTAATCCTCTACTAGGGTCACGGGGGTTCCCCATGCCCATCCAGGGGAGAACGTTTCCGGAGCTGGACAGATACACCCAGGACAAGGCGCCAATCTATCGCTGGGCACACACACTATATGGGGCAATTTGGAGCATTTAATTTACTTTAAATCCATGTTTTTTGACTGTGAGAGGAAACCAGAGAATGTGGAGAAAAACCACGCGGACACTGGGAGAACATGAAAACTCCACTAAGATTGGAATTCAAACCTGAATCTCCAGCACTGAGAGGCGAATGTGCCAACCATGTTGCCATTGATGCCCTATCAGGAATCATATAAAATCATATTTCTTTAGAATTATTACATCTTGACCTTTTAAAGGTTCTTTCTCTGTTCGCAAAAGTATTCTCTTTGTGTCCGCAAAGGTTTTGTCCATAGTCCAAAAACATGCAAGTCAGGTAAATTGGATGTACTAAATGTCCCAAAGCGTGAATGTGTGAAAATGTTGAACTGGCGACTTGTCCATGGTCAAATGTCTAAAGCTGACTGATACATACTGTATAGTAAAAACATTGTAACAGTGCTAACAGTGATTCAATCAATTACTCGCAGGTGATAAACAAGAAGGCACAGAAATTTTAATAGATACTAGTAATTTTTTAGAAATGTCTAAGTAAGTCATAGTAAAATGAGACCGATAACAGGACATTCTGTCCGAGAAATAAATTTCTTGGATTTGTACAAAAAACTTAATGTAAATATAATCTAATTTAAAGAACTGATATAAAACTAATTTAATTCATAATCAATAATATCTTAGGAGGTAGAAATAAATTGACTATAAAACTGCCTAATTTATTACAATGTTTGTTTTACTATGATATACATTCATATGTATGTGATCTCTCATTAAACCAGGTGAATTCCAGGTGTGCACAATTCTTTTCAGTGACGTGGTTACCTTCACAAATATTTGTGCAGCCTGTGAACCCATACAAATTGTGAACATGCTCAATGCCATGTACTCTAAATTTGATCGCCTTACAAATGTCCATGATGTCTACAAGGTTTGATGATACACACAACAACATTATCTAAACTGTAAAGGAATACTTCATATTTTATTATAGCATAGTCTTTTCAATTGTATGATATAGGTGGAAACAATTGGTGATGCTTACATGGTGGTTGGTGGAGTACCAATTCCCAAGCACACTCATGCTGAGCGTGTGGCAAACTTTGCCCTGGGTATGAGAATTGCAGCCAGGGAAGTGAACAACCCTATTACAGGACAGCCAATACAGGTCCTGGCACATTCCTTATATCTGTGATGCACTTACACTACTTGGCTAATTGTAACATGAAATGTGTGTGTGTGTGTGTTTCAAAGATAAGAGTAGGCCTTCACACAGGGCCTGTTCTAGCTGGTGTAGTTGGAGAAAAAATGCCTCGCTATTGTCTCTTCGGAGACACAGTTAACACAGCCTCTCGTATGGAGAGTCATGGAGTCCCTGACCATATACATCTTAGCCCTTTTACCTACAGGTATGAAAAAATGCATACAATTAAGTGAATTTTTACCTTCTGATTGAGGCATATTTCATGGCTAGAAAAACAAGCTAGTATCTGGTGCTAAGGACAAAGTTTGTGAGCACAACATTTTACAACAATACTGTGCACATATTATTTGTGAACATCATATTAAATAAAGTGCATTAAGCTAAATACAAAAAGCTACAGCATTATTTTTATGAAATATCTACATAATAAATAAATCAAAACAACTAATGGTTGTGTTATGGCACTGGTAGGACCCAAAATTGATTTTTAGTATATTATTACATTTGATTATGACTAACACAAAGAGTAAATGTCCATACAGCTTAGGGCCTGGTCAATAATTTAACCCTAGTTGGATCTTTACAAAGTATTTGCAAAAATAAAATGCAACAAAAATTATGCAGACTATATTCTGAAAAAATACACTCCATCGACAAAGACCTTGATCTAGCTACACTTTATTCTTAGAGGAGCTACATATTTCAATGCTTAAGAACATTTCCAATAATTTTGTTCATATAGTGCATACTTGATCTTAAGTGGCTTTATACATATTGGCTTGTAATTCTGTGGCTATGACTTTGCTTTAAAGTGTTCTGAAGGATAAACACTTTGAAATCAGTGAACGAGGTGAGATCCAGGTAAAAGGTAAGGGCCTGATGAAAACATATTTCCTACTCCAAAATCTTCAGCTATCTGAGAGGCAAATAATGGGCCAGGGGGAGGAGGTTAAATGGATATATAACGATGACCAAGAGGTGGGACAATCCAAAAATGGTAAGAACCTATAAAATGTTTATAAGATCGTATCAAATAGAATGAGCATGGGTGTGTGTTTATGGCTTGACAAAAATATTAGTTGTTGTTTTGTGTTAGTGACATGTCACCCAACTTCTCTGCATCAAATTGCTAGAAAAATAAGACAAGCTTAATACTGATTCAGAATTAGACATAATTTGAGCACTAGCTGCATAGAAGAAATTTAAGCTACGTCTAATTAAATTCCAAAGAAAAACAAAACAGCCATTTAAATTTACATGTAATTTCTGTATAATTAATAGAAAGAATTGAAAAAAAGAACATCACAGCTATGAAAGAAGAAAAGAAATCAGACAACAACCAATGCTCCTCACCACTTCCTTCAGTTGATGACTATTCATCCCATTCTTCTGCTGATGACTCGGTTTCTTGCTCCTGTGAGGCTGATGTCACTTCTCACCCTCATGACGTACTTCATTATGTTCCTGACTATTCTGAACCAGTGGAAAATAGTATTTCCTCTGAAAGACAGATAGACTCCCGTTTATGTACTTTGCTTTAAACATGTAGTAGTAAAGGTCATCCTATTGTCACCAATACATATTCACTGACTTATAAGAAAACAAAATATTTGCTTTGGTGTGTTTCTGCTGGCATAACAAGTAACCTCTTTGTAGCTAGAACTATTAAACAGTGTCTGTTGTATTTGATGTGATGCATTAACTGCATGTTTTTTTTTCTTTTTTTGTTATAAAACTAGAAATCACTCAATAGGTTTGGCAATAGTATAGATGAATACTCCTTCAACCAAATCTATTGTAATTCTGTAACTAATATGTTTGCTATTTGTAACATATGTAGAACATTAAGCCATAGTTATGACCCCATTGATAATGTTGGCTTTTTATGCAGGTTTATGACTTCTATATATATATATATATATATAT
>JAFMOD010000353.1:2274157-2310997 GCA_019802435.1 Corydoras maculifer
AAGGGGGCTGAATAATTTTGCACATCGCACTTTTCAGTTTTTTATTTGTAAAAAAATTGTTGATTCATGTATAACTTTCATTCCACTTCACAATTGTATACCACTTTGTGTTGGTCTTTCACATTAAATTCCAGTGAAATATATTTATGTTTGTGGTTGTAATGTGACAAAATATGGAAAAGTTCAAGGGGTATGAATACTTTTGCAACCCACTGTAATGTGAATGGTCTAGAGATGATTCATAACTTGTTACAGAATGACTTTTATTACTGGCCTTCAGTCTCTGATGACGTGCAACATGATGCATAATTAACTTGAATGAATGAAAGTACAGATTGTGTTGTAGTCCTCCATTGTCCTGTCCTTTTGTTTTCAAGAGGATGGGGCTTTGTTCACGTTTGGAGAACGAGACAGTGGAAAGCTGGGTTTAGCCATGGCACAGCTGGCCAACCATAAAGTGCCTCAAAAGGTAGAGGGAATTTCTGAACATGTTCTGCAGGTGGCATGCGGTGGAGGGCACACAGTGGCACTCACAGGTATGAGAATTCTCATATTGGTAAACATCCATTTATCTATTGTCTTCTGCATTATAATCCTCTACTAGGGTCACTAAGACAGTTTTGGGCGATGGAAAGATACACCCATGACAGGGCGCCAATCTATCACTGGGCACACACATACACACACACACTCCACACACACATTCCACAAGCAGTATATTAGGGAAATTTGCAGCAGCCAATACATAATTCCATGTTGTTAGACAGTGGGAGAAAACTGCATAATCCGGAGGAAACCCACACAGACAAAGGGAGAACATGAAAACTCCACTCAAACTAGGATTCGAACCTGGATCCCCAGCACTGAAAGGCAGACATGCTTAGACCACTTAACCACGTGCCACCCATCAGTAAACAACAACTTATATTTTATAAATTCACAGTACAATGCAATAGCTTTGACTTGTGCCTAAATGACAAATTTATTCATTTTTTAATGGTTGTTGAAAACAATATGTTTAAGGAATATACGGTTATAGCAATGACTGGTGACATGAAAGACATGACAGGTGTTTAGCTGTGTGTAATTGGTTAAATATCATAAGTCATTTTCTTATGTGTTCATGTCTTTATTGTCTCTCAGAGGATCATCTGTATTCATTTGGACTCGGTCAGTTTGGTCAGCTTGGTCATGGCACTTTCATCTTTGAGTCACGTTTGCCTAGAATGGTGGAGCACTTTCGCAAGGGCAGGGTGAAATACATAGCATGTGGAGAGAATCACACTGCTGTACTTACCGGTAATGCAAAAGCTTTAACTTATCCCCAGTCTTTTCATTCTTACATCTTCTTTTATTCTTTCTTTTAATATGCCTATTTTAGAAAGTGGCCTTGTGTACACTTTCGGTGATGGCCGTCATGGAAAGCTTGCTCAAGGAGAGGAGTACTTTGTCAACTGTTTTAATCCAACACTATGTCCACGATTCCTCAGATATAATGTGTTCTCTGTGAGTTTTTAAGCAACTCCCCTGATGTTTTCGCTCATTCATTTTCATGATTATTTTGTACAAATAATTTCTCTTTGTTTAGGTGTCATGCGGTGGCTGTCACATGCTAGTTCTAGCCAAACCTAGGACTAGAGTTTCAGGGAATGTAATTTTGGAGGATAATGATGCTACTGAGGATTATCTGGAGAAATCTTGCATGAAGCTGCTTAAGCGAATAGACACTCGAACAAATCTGAAAAGAAGCCTTTCGGCACGAGACAGACGCAGGGAGAGGGTGAGTAAAATTACAACCCTGTTGTAAAAAAGTTAACAATTAAATAGTGTTTTAACTGTATTGAATACTGTATATTTACCATATGATTGATCCTGTTTTGTGCTCTTGCTCAGTTGCTCTTTATTGTATTAATTGTTATTTTTAAAACCCTTGTGTTTAATTAAATATTTTACATTTAGTGGGTTACATTTTTTCATTTGTGTATTTTCCCTAATTTAAGGAGCGGTCTCCTGAGCAGTTTGGAAGAATGTTCAAGACTCTTCCACCCCTAATTTCAGGAGACCCTCATGCATTACTACCTGCCTCTTGTCAGACCCTGCCCTCACGATTATTTCGTACAGAAATGTGCAGCAAAAAACAACCCAATGACCTTGAGATAAATTTCGGTAACTTACAGCACTGTATGTACTACTTAATAATCTCAATTTTAAAATAGTATGAGTCAAATAAAATAACTGTTAATTTACTTTATTTAATAGACAAATTGAAGACAGACAACCACACAAAAAATCTTTCTGCTGATGAAAATTATGAAGACAGTGAAAGTCTTAAAGATCTGGGAGAAACTAGTGACTTGTTAAATGTAGTAAGGCATCATATTTATTTCATATATACATTATGTAATAAATAAGAATAAAATTAGATAATTGAATAATTAAAGTGTGCTAGCATTAAATGTCAGGAAATGTTTAAAATAATTACTCTATTAAATGGTAGAACAATAAGGTTTTAAGATAAAAAAATGTGTAATTGAATAATGTGCTGGAATTCATATGTATATGTGTGAATTTTTAATTTATTTATGCTTTTATAGACCCATGTAATTAAAATGGATGCAGATGAGAAGGCTCTTACTTTATCTCCAGTTCAGAAGGTAAGTTATGGACCTTAGATCTAAGTCTTTTCTGATCTGAAAAAGGACAACTTGACTACCAAAGGCATAAAGTGACCAAGACAGGCAATTATCAAGACCTTTAGCCCCACATTTGAAATTGTAGATCAAAGACATTGAGTTATGAAATACAGGACTATAGCATTTTGTTCTGTCAGTTTTATTTTTCTACTTTAAATGCCACTTTCCATATATTTATCTCTCCCATTAGCTTTGTTTTATATAATTTTGATTTTTAGCATTTAGTTGCTGCACTCATTCATTCTTCACTCATTATCTTTCTAATTCTTTCTTCTTTTGTGTCCTTTGCTTCTGGCATGGATAGAAGAAGGTTAAGGTTGGGCAAAGGGGGAGTCAGGAGGCGAAGCTACATACACAAGTCCCTGCATGCTCGATTGAGTGGGCAGACCAAAGCTCTAGCAAGGCTATGCCAACTAAGCTACTGGGAAGCAGCAAATCACTGCTTAGAAAATCTCAACTTGCCAAGATACCATACCAAAGGACACAAAGTTCAGGAAGTGATAAAGAAAATGCACTAAAAGAAAAAAGCAATAAAAGGCAAGAGGCAGGGAAATTTAGAACCAAAACAGAGGAGAATGACAAAGCTGATTTAAATTCTGTTTTGCCTATTCAACATGTTACAAAGCGAAGCACGTTAATACAAGTCGTAAGCAAACCCACACCAGACACTAGACAGCATTACAAAGAGGTTCACCCGAGCCCAGAAAACCCAAGGATTAGACCATGTTCAAGTAAAGTAAAAGGTTCTAATCTAGAGCCAATGTCTGAAGAGTATAAATCAATTGACAAAGATAAACCTTTAAGACAAAATTTAAGCAAAGCAGGATCAAAAACACAACAGAGACTAAAACACAAAACATATACAATTAAAGCAAAGGAAAATGTAAAACAGGTGAAAGCAGTAGAAAATTTTGGACTTATAGAGGCTCTTCCCTCTGAATGTGATTCTAGTGATACAAAAACAAAAGACAAATCTAAAGATGTACAGACCAAAGTCTCAAGTGTTAAAACTAGACCATTAATTGTGCAAAGAAAATTTTCTAATAGTTCTACAGAGTCAGATGAAAAGTGCAGTTTAATAAAGCGAAACAAAATGGATGAAAGGCAGAGGGATGTTCCAGCACATAGCAAACTGCATAGCATGGCTGAAACAAAAATGCACTCCTTTACCAAATCTGAGGGCAAGCTTAAAACGCAAAAAGACACAGAATGTCTGGTAGACTTTGAGCTAGCCGAAAGTTTGGTGGAGAGTATGAAGTCAGAACCAATTTTAAAGTCTGAGAGCTCAGAACCAAACTCTCTTATTGGTGTGACCTCTATAACAGAGGACTTGGAGGACAATGTATTGTATCCAAATATGCAAAAAGAATGGACCCTTTCAAATTCTTCCTCTTTTGGTGAAGCTTCCATTAAACTTCAGGATCAGCCTAAAAGAAGAACAGCAGTTACTATCAGTGTAATGCCTGAACCCACACCTTCAGATGAGGAGCCTGAGAAGAGCATGTCTCAATATTCTAATGCCCAGATTTTAGAGAAGACAAAAACAAAGGCTGTAGATAAAGGTGGAGAGAGAGGGCAAAATGCAATTAATCATTTGCTAAAAACTAAGAGGAAACGTAGCATTGAGCAATCTGGTAATGAAGATCATAACTTAAAATTAAGGTCATCACATGAAGACACAGGGAGTGAAGGAGAGGATCAAAGTAAAACTGTGACTGAGCAAAGTGAGGCTACAGAAAAGGGAAGCAGTTTAATTGAGGAGGATAAAATAATTGAATTTACAAGCAGCATCGAAGAGACTGAGGGTGAAGATAAAAAAGAGAGCAAAATTAACGTCAAGAATGCAAAACAAATGGACAGAAGGATTAAAAACCAGAGTGAGAGTTTGGAGCAGTTTGAGAAGGACAGAACAAATAAATCTAAAGGTAAAAATGTTTTTAAAATAAAATATTCTGAGAACAATGAGATGGGAGCTGATAGTGAAGAGGAGGATGGGGAGGAAAATAATTCTTCTGAATATGACCACTCTAATTTGGCAGAAAAAAAAGAGAGAAATGCTGCAGAAAGCAAATATAGTGCGGTTGAAAAGCACAAAGTTACAGGAAGTATAAGTAAAGAAAAAGCCAGTGACACTGCACAGGAAGAAAGTGGAGAAGAAGAAAGTGAGATAGATGACCGCAAGATTAAAAAAGATGAGATAAGTGAAAGAGAGCAAAACAAAACTGAAACTGGTGGTGAAGACAGCGACGGAGAAGAACATGAGACAAAAGAGAAAGACAGTGAACCAGAAGAAGAGGAAGGTGATGCAAAATTGAAGGAGAGTGAGACTAACGACAAGGGTAGTGAGCTGGAAGAAGAGGAAAGTAAGGCAGAAGAGAAGAAGAGTGAGACAGGTGAGGATTTAAAGACAAAACAGAAAAGCACGGAAGGTGAGGACAAGGATAAGTCAGAACAGGATGACAGTCAGGCAGAGGAGAAAGATAGTGAGACAGAGGAGAAAAATAGTGAGACTGCGGAGGAAGATAGTGAGGCAGAGGAGAAAGATAGTGAGACTGCGGAGGAAGATAGTGAGGCAGAGGAGAAAGATAGTGAGACTGTGGAGGAAGGCGGTGAGGAGGAGGAGGAAGATAGTGATGCGGAGGAGGAAGATGGTGAGGCGGAGGAGAAGGATGGTGAGGTGGAGGAGGAAGATGGTGAAGGAGAGGAGGAAGATGGTGAGGCGGAGGAGGAAGATGGCGAAGGGGAGGAGGAGGAAGATGGCGAAGGGGAGGAGGAGGAAGATGGCGAAGGGGAGGAGGAGGAAGATGGCGAAGGGGAGGAGGAGGAAGATGGTGAAGGGGAGGAGGAGGAAGATGGTGAGGCGGAGGAGGAAGATGGTGAGACAGAGGAGGAAGATGGTGAGGTGGAGGAGGAAGATGGTGAGGGGGAGGAGGAAGATGGTGAGGGGGAGGAGGAAGATGGTGAGGCGGACGAAGAAGATGGTGAGGCGGACGAAGAAGATGGTGTGGAGGAGGAGGAAGATATTGAGGCAGAGGAGGAAGATGCTGAGGGAGAGGAGGAAGATTTTGAGGCGAAGGAAGATGATGGTGAGGCGGATGAGGAAGATGAGGATAATGAAGAGTACATTAAGACAGAAGAAGAAGAAAGCAATGAATCAGATAAAGAGAATGAAGAAAGGAGTGAGGTAGAAGGGGAAGAGGAGGAAGAGGAGACAGGAGAGGAGAGGGAGAGGATGGAGAAGGATGATTCAGATGAGGAAGAAAAAAGTATAGAAACAGAAGATACAGGGGAAGAGCAGGAGGAGAAGGATGAAGATGAGGGTGAAGACAGTCAAGTAGAGAAAGAAATGGAAAAAGAACAGAGTCAAGACGAAGGAGAGTTTGAAGAAAGTGCAGAAGAGGAAGACCTGGAGGAAGCAGAGAATAAAGAGGCCAAAGAAACAAAAGAGATAATGGCAGTAGAGGAGGATTATGAAGAAGAAAAACCTAAAAAGCATAAAAAAACCTCCAAATCAAAACAAAAGCTTCCAATCCCTAAAAACAAACACTCAGCCTCAGAGTCTCAGGAACCAAAAAAATTCTGGGATGATGTACTTCCTCATTACCTAAGCCTGAAATAAGGTTTTCTTAACTTTTTTTCCTTCTACACTGGCATATGCAAAGCTCTTCTGTGTCACCACTGCATGTACATATTTTTTTCAACCCTTTTTTTTCATTTGTTTTATGTTTATAAAACTTATTTTAGTAGCATCAATATTGCCTAATGCAATTATGCCCTTTTAAAGAAAGTAATAAAGTTCCTTAGGATACAATATAAGTAATAATTAATTTTGCTGATCAAATAATACAGATGCATTGTGCATAAAAAGAAATATGCAGTTGCTATGTGGTTGCAATGATGTAGGCAGGCAGTTGCAAAGGTGGTTGCTAGAGAGTGCAAACAATTTTTCATGTCAAGGGAGTGGTAGTTCTGAGGTTAGGGTGTTGGGCTAACAAACCCTAACTCTTGAGCAAGGCCCTTAACCCTAATTGCTCCAAGGGTTCTGTATAATGACTGACCCTGATCTCTGACCCCAAGTATCAAGTTAGGATACTTGTTAGTTGCTTTAGATTAAAGCGTTTGCTAAATGAAACAAATTTTATGGTCGACCTCATTTCCCTAAACTGATTAACTGCATCACTGCCACAATGACTAATTCATTTCCATAAGTGTGTAGGTGTGTCGGTTTTCCTAATAAAGTGTATTTGTGTAAAAATGTGTTTTTGTTTTCTTTCTAGCTAGTGTTAGTGCTAGCATTTAAGTGGTTTCAAATATCTCTATTTATTTTATTTATTTTGTTGCCAAAATAAATACATTAAGTATGCAAAGTTTTTCTTTTATAAACTACCTCTGTCTATCAATCCAGAGGGGGGGTGTTCCCCATGCCCATTCCCCATGCCCATTCGGGCGCTGGGCTACCTCTGTCTAATTTAAAGAATGCTGTTGTTTCATAACTAGAGTCAATCTATACAGGATAAGCACAAAAAGAAATATTTTGTTTACATACCTGTTACTTGAACAGTAGGTGCAGTTAGAATGTACGTTATTTAGTCTGATTATATAATGACTAGGGCGGCACGGTGGCTTAGTGGTTAGCACGTTCGCCTCTCAGCGCTAGGGATTCCCGGTTCGAATCCCCATCTGGGTGGAGTTTCCATGTTCTCCCCGTGTCTGTGTGGGTTTCCTCCGGGTTCTCCGGTTTCCTCCCACAGTCCAAAAACATGGATCAAGTTAATTGAGTTCTCAAAATTGCCCTGTTTAGAGTGTGTCTGTGTGAGTGAGTGTGTGCCCAGCGATGGATTGGCGCCCTGTCCTGGGTCTATCCCCCCCCCCCCCCCCCCCCCCCCCCCCCCCCCCCCCCCCCCCCCCCCCCCCCCCCCCCCCCCCCCCCCCCCCCCCCCCCCCCCCCCCCCCCCCCCCCCCCAAATGAATGAATGAATATATAATGACTATATAATGGGTTATGCCTATATATTCAGAAATGTTGAAGATTTGTGGATTCTATTTGTCAGGTAAGTGTTTTACTATATAGCCTTTAATAGACACAAATGCAGATTTTTTAGATTTTCTCTGATTATCATTCCAATAATGACTGTAGTGTTAGCCACAAGTTATTTATCTTTTTGTCACCTTATGTTTTTGGATTTAATTTTGTGTTCCTGAATGATCTTAATATGTTTCATAGAACCACACTGAAAGAACAATAGAGTTCAGTGATAATGAGACAAGTGAAGAAGAGGGAACAGAACAAGAGGAAGAGGAGGAGAAAGAAGATGTAGAAAATATTAAGAAAAGTGAGAAAACAAAAGAAAATGACACAAAATTACTCAAAGAAATATCAACACCGAAAAAGCTCGACATATTAAAGTTAACACCTCAGGTAAAAATAGCAAAATTTACACAAAATGTGCACTAGGGCTTTGGCCTAATACTTAAAATGAATCTAGATTATATTTAATCTAAAATGCCATATATAGCCAGATATATGTTTCTCATCATTTAAGTTTTCCTAATGGAGGTAAAGGAATTAATTGAATATAAATAAATAAAAATGCAGATTTCCTGTTTGCAAGTGCCATTCTATTATAATCTGTTCTATTATGACATGTATTATTCAGGATCTGAAGGCAGCTGTTGAAGAAACTGAGCCTGATCAACCTATAAAAGGCTAGTAATTACAGATCAACATATAGATATACAGTACATTACAGTACGTTTTCACACATAGATTGGTCAACACAGAGTCTAGACCTGGACCCCATTGAGAATTTTTGGGATGTGCTAGAGAAGACATTGCACTATCCAAATCTCCCATCATCAATGCAAGATCTTGGGGAAAAATATTGCAACTCTGAAAAGAAATAACATGTGGAAACGATGCCACAACAAATGTGTGCAGTAATTAAAACCACAGGTGATCCAACAAAATAATTGAATGTAATTTGGCCAGACAGTGTGTGTGATTATATATCTATATATATATATATATACATGTGACATGACAATGACATGTTTTTATTGTATATTAGTAATGAGGTTGGTTGAATGTGTTTAGATCCTTCCAATCCATGTATAGACGAACCACATATCCTTAATCAGTCCAAACCAGAGAAATCAAGGGGTCACTTTGGCTCTAGCCGCAAGGTAATATTAAAAAGATTTTGAATTGCTGTTTGTCTTACTTTTATCATCATATACTGGATAAAAAAAATTGTTTGATTTTCTCCAATTTTAGATATCTCTGTTCAGCCGAAAGTCTGTCATCAAAGAAAAAGAGACTAATGAGAATGCGGATATTGCAATACAAAATGACACTGCAGAAAAATCTTCCAATTTGAATAGTGGAGACACAGACAAGAGCAGTATTGAGGGGTCCGGGTCTCGGCCACCACGTTCTCGCTCAGCCACCTGCAGTTTGTTTTAACTGCAATCTATAGCAGCAGTTTAGTCTTGGTTTTGGGCAGTCTAATTTGAAGTGCAGAATTTGAACAAAATTGCTCAAACAACTCTGTTTTTAGTGAATACTTAGATATGTATAAATATTTTTCATTCTTATAAATTTCATATTGTGTGGAATATGTATCATACTATATCTTGTTTTCTATATCTTTATTTATTGTTTTCTTTTTTTTTATATATTCTTATGGCACGCATGCACTTTCTGACTAGTTGTACTAATTTACACAAATAAAAAGGAAACTTGCAATTTCACACCTCGTTATTCATCTTCTCTCTCTCTCTCTTTCTCTCTCTCTCTCTCTCTCTCTCTCTCTCTCTCTCTATATATATATATATATGTATTATGTCTGATGAGAATCTAAAGTGTCCATTCATACAACAGTTATCGTACTGTAAAAATCATATTGTCAAGCTGGAGGCAGAAATGTTTTAAACAAAAAAACTTTTGGACATTTACTTTAACGGTTATTCAATAGCAAACCGTGACATTGACACATAACTTTTTACCACAGACACTGAAAGAAGCACCTGCAAACACTAAAATAACTGGCTTTAATTGGATTTAAAGATCACTGGGCTAAAACCTCAACTATACACACTTAACTGAAGCCAAAATACACAACTGCCCTGCCTTTTACATAACTCTGTATAAATGGCGTTAAACAAACAAATAGCAAACATTGTTAACCTGAGGTGTTTAAACTTTTAATCAGCTGGTTAATTTGTTGATAAACATCCATTCCTGCTACACAGGCCTACAACACATTCAAAAAAGTTGTGAATGGGGCAAAGTAGAGCTGGTAATGAGTTACAAAAACTAAATAATAATGTCATTTATTAATTTATCTGAACCCTAGTGTTTAGTATATAGTTTATATGTGCTGTAGCACAGTATGGAACTGACAATTTTAGCATAATAACTGATATCTAAATTTGGCACTTAACAAAGTTGTCCGCCACCAGACGGCGGTATAGCAATACAGTAGGCTTTGAAATGCAACTACGCGCATGCGCATCTACAAACGTCGGCTAACAGTTTGCGATAGCGAGTCGGCTGGACATTTTAGCAGTCTTTTTGAAATTACTTACTTTGTCTTTTCATTTATTAACTTACAGTCATGGAGGAGTATCATGCTGGAGATGAGGTATATGTGTAGTTCATTCATATTCACAGTTAGGACGATGTTACAGGAGCTAGATTCTTTGGTGGTTTGGAACAATAACAGAAGGCGTCGGCCGGATAAATAGTTTGTTTAATTTGCAAGAAATTCTGCCGATTAACTCATTTAAATATCATTCATAATCTCTGCTATAGAGGTGATAATTGTGCTTTCGCAGTAATTCTGTAAATTAAGGACCGTCGGGTGTGGTAAATTCAGATTGTGGACGTGTCGCTGTTTGATATAAGGCCAAAATTAGAAGACCAAGCTATTAAAATACAATGTATGATTTGCATTTACTTCACTTTAAAATGACGTAAAATGCTTACCATACAATCAACTTTAATTTTATAGAAATTAATATCCGCTGCCTAGACGCCACGGGTCTGTACACATGGGCTCTTAGAGTCTTCATCTTTTTTGAAGTGTATATACTATGGCAGTCAAACATGTGTTATGCCAGTTACATAATGTGTTATGCCAATTACGTTATTATAGAACTCCATGTCCGCCACTGAGAAAAAGGTCAAAAAGTATCTCAGAATTCTGGCTTTATTCTGACTGAATCACGTCGCACTGTTTATATGACCTTTTTTTTTCAAGTTTTGATTTCATGTATATGGTTGCACTGGAAAGGAAATCTTTTAATTTTATTGTACTTGTGTATAGTGACAATAAAGGCATTCTATTTTTATACATAATTGTAATTGAAGAACGAGAGGAAAGACCTCCTTTAACATCCCTCTTAAAGCTGACTACTTATTGTCACAATATTGTTACACATATCAAAATACAGTTAGGCTTTAGGCATAAAAAGGTAATACTTTTATTAAACAAAGCATTTTGCTGTGTTTAGACAATACTGAAGTTTAATGCTGATCTTAATTATTAGTAATACTACTAATTGTGTACTTTCTTGAACAGTGTTACTATAACACCCAGTTTTATTTTACCTGTTATTTTTTTGTTTTGTTGCATATTTAACAACAATGCGATTGGTGGCTAAAAATACTTTTCCTTATTTTTCTTATTTATTTTTTTTTGTTTAGCTTGCCTTTAGTCCTGATGATGCAAGTAATGCTGTTAAAGAGGTAAGTGAAACAATATAACTACAAAGTTTTTTTTTAATGGCATTTGTAAATAAAACCACCCCTGTTCCTAAACATCTGACAGTACAATTACTATTTCCTATACTTAACAATTAGGCTTTGTACTGAATTGAATCCCATGACTTGGAAAGATTAAGTGTGTGTGTGTGTGTGTGTGTGTGTGTGTGTGTGTGTGTGTGTGTGTGTGTGGGCGTGTGTGGGCGTGTGTGGGCACATGTGCCCATATGTATTGCTTGTATGTGTCAGTGCATTGAGGGTGTTATCGGAGGTGTGGATTATAGCCAGAACAAAGTAAATCAGTGGACAGCTAACATCGTCGAGCATTCACTCACACAGCTGGTCAAACAGGGGAAGCCATTCAAATACATTGGTAACATGATGCCATTTCTGCATTATTTACACATATTACACCAATAATGTTTTTACTTTTTAAAGTGATATTTATCTTTGTACATCCTTCAGTTAACTGTGCAATAATGCAGAAGAGTGGAGCTGGACTACACACAGCCAACTCATGTTACTGGGATACTACCACTGATGGTGAGGCACGACACATTTCCCTTCTGTAATTAACCAAAATGTGCACAATATACATTAGTTTGTGCTGCTATTTTGGGGTAAAAAAATAATAAAACTTCTACTGATTCTTTTAAAGTTCTTATTTTTATTTTAAATTACCAAACAATATTTTACTTGCTTTTTCAAAAAAATCTATAAGTATTTTCCCTTTTTTTTTTTTATAAAAGTCTTTTATCTAAAAAAAAAAGTATGTTTAGGTTTATAAAATTTGCAAGAAATGTGGGAGTTTGCAGGTTTTTAGGGTTTGCTGCTTTATTTAATCTATCAATTTGTCCAACTGAGCTAACATTTTCAGAATTAAAATACTTATATAATAAATTTGTCAAACAGTATTCTGTAAAATAACTTACTTGAGAAGGCAGTGCATCTCGTTCATCACGGCATGTTTAATTACCATGGTTCTAATAATTTACTCTTTAATACATTTCTGCATGTTTTTATTTATTTATGTTCATTGTATTTTTGCACACAAGTAACCACACTTACCAGTCCTTTCTCCATGCCATTAAAATATCTTAATAATTTGACTCCAGCATGATTATTTGAAAAGGAATTTGTCATGTTCTTAATTTTTTTAAATTGCTTTATTCATTCTTTCCATTAATTACTGAGCAGAGCAGAGAAGCTAATAAAATGTTATATTTTTAGGTCAGTAGTTTAGTATGTACACTACAATTGAAGTGTTCTGTGGTGGCATGTTTGTAAATAAATTTACAGGTTTCTTTATTTTGACTACTTAGGGAGCTGCACAGTCAGATGGGAGAACCGCACTATGTACTGCATAGTCAGTGTGTTTGCAGTTGCTATCACACTCTGAAGTGGAAATAAAAGCCAACCTCTTACCATCAGACCAGAACATACCCACAGTTAAAAATCAGGTGGCGCCACCAACTTATTCTAACCTATTAAAAACAAGATTTGCAGTCCAAATTGTTTTGTTTAAATAACTTGTTTCACATGCACAGTATAAATTTGATATTAAAAGACACCTGCTTGTTTTAATGATAAATTCAAGACAACACATTTTTTTTTACTTGGACACTGGTTAAGTGGAACAATTACAAACATAAACAGAAAATTGATTCTTGCGACTGATTGTGTTATAATATTCATCATAAGAAAACCTCAACAATACATAATTCAAAAATGTCCTTTGTTATTTAAAAGAAATAAAATCAGCATTTGCTATTACCTGCTTTTTAGCTTTTTAGGTGTTTTACACTTTTACACACTCTCTCTCTCTCTCTCTCTCTCTCACACACACACACACACACACACACACACACAATTGACCTTTCCCAATGCCCCTCCTTACCCTTGGCTCCATGCAGCCTTGGTTTATATAATGATATTTTAACAAATCTAATTAGATCATACAAATTCTCACTGGCATTTAATTCTAACATTCACAATTAAGCATCTATTACATAGCAAACCAATACATACAGAAATTTTATACTCTGTTCAATATAAACAAAAAAGAGCTCTTAACCTGTTACCTGGTTTCCTTAACATCACTGTTAATACTGCACTGCAAAAGCAAAGGAGTTTGGTAAAGGGTGCATTTTGTAATGTAATTTTAATTCATAACTGTTCTGGTTAAGTATATGGCTATTACAAAGCACATCACAACAAACTGAAACTAAGTTACTGTAACAGATTTTTGTGGCATAATGGAGCAATGGTTAGTACTTCCATATTACTGCAAGAAGGTGCGTCATTCAGTTCCCGTTTTTGAGAACAAAGTTTCTTTCTGCATGGAGTTTTCTTTAGTACCTGCATAGGTTTACATGTGTGGACATTTTCTCCTACATTCCTTAAAAAATATTGGAGAAAATTAAGATACTGAATTGCCCCTGAAATGTTGATGTATCACTTTTTATTATTCCTATCAGGAAATAGCTGCTTATGCTGTCTAGATGTCAAAAAGTCCTAAATTATTAAACTAAACCAATTCCGAAATATACCAATATATTTATGCAGGACATCATTTTAATAACATAATGCTTCATGATGTTAAATTCAGAATTATCTGAAAGAGCTGAAAATTATTTTTGTAACATTTTGAAGCTTTTATGACTGTTAACTCCTTATGGTGTGACTGAGGACATTAAGAATCAATTACTTTTAAAGTCTGGCAAAGTGCCGATTTATTTCTTTAACAAGTAACTTCAAAAGCATAGCAACAGTAACTAAGGGAGGCGGAGCATTGCAAAAGGTCAATAATTTATACGTCATTCACTATTAAAGTTCAATCCTCACAAATTGACCTTTTTAAAAACTAACAAGTTTTTATTAAAAACATCAAAATACAAAAGAAATTCTATTAGCAAAGTAAAATTTCTACCTGTTTATGTATGTGTGTATTTGCTTTAACATTTTGTTTTACATATTATTAATGTTCAACAACCTGTGTGTAATTTATTTGACTGCTATTTATCAGCTCATGTTAAAGCTTTGCTTGTCTTTATAAGTGGATATGCTTCCTAGATGTTCCCAAAAAGTTTTCCTTATTCTTTTGCAACTCTGGCACACTGGTTTTCTGAAAGAATGCCAATGTTTTGTGCTTATACATGTATAAATCTTCATTGAATAATTTATCTTAAATTTTAAAAAGTATCTGAACAAAAATGGGCAATTAATGTAAGAAACCAGTTTGTACATACTTATACAGCGATACATCAGATTATTGTTAAAATTGATTTGCACATGCATGGTTTTATGATATTGTGTTCATGGTGTAACATTGAATTCAGAAACATCTGGTTAAAAGTTTTCTTTGTTGAATATGAATTCTGCTCCAGATTGTGACTGTGTGTGACATTGCTTTGCTAAGGCTTTTGCAAGTTGTGTAGGACCACAAAGAAACACCCCAACTTTACAGCTGTGGGATAGAAAAAGAAATGGGTATGTAAGTTAATGCAAATAAACTGCACTATCAGTCACATGCTTGCAGTAAATAAAGTCAATTTATTACTAATATTTGTTCAGAGTCGCATACGTACCCTGGATGACTAGTTGCAATAGTGTTAAACTCGCTGTCCCAGTTGGGTTTGCCATACAATGTCTTCTGCTTTAGGCCAGTAATGGGGTCATTTTCTGCTTCATACTGAACTCGAAAATGAGCAGCCTTTAGTATTGAAAAAAAAACAAAACAATGATTTGATTTTAATTTTATTTTTCCTTTTATAAGAAATTCACAATTAATGACATGCACTACACTATATAAAGAAAAACAATTAAACATCTACACATTACAGGTGACCTTATCAACTGCTATAAAACAGTACCCCCTTTAAAGTTAAGTTCTTTCACACAAATTACGGACTATGCTTTATGCACTAGGAATTTATGCTGGAACAGAAATATTCATGGCTGGGTGCTTACATATACATCTGGAAAAATAGAATTAAACTAAGCACTTTGTCCAATCAGTTTCGTTCATGTAGTATATTTTTGCGTTTTTTTTTTTCTTATTTTTGTTTTTAAACATCTCACAGCTAAAACACCAAAGAACTGGTTTTATTTGTCATGCCACAGATTACAAAATTCATGACTAAACTCGATTGGAAAACTAAAATTTTATCTCCTATATTTTATATTTTAGTTTTAATTTATCATGGAAAACCAATTAAATTAGCATATATATATATATATATATATATATATATATATATATATATATATATATATATATTATGGAAGCATATTTACTACAAAATAAAATTCTATGATTATATAAACACGAGTTACAACTTAAGTCATAGCCACTTGTAATTGGTGAAGTACACAATGTAGTAATTTTTTTTTAGTAACCTTTGTCATATGTTTGTTTCTTTTTTTTTATCGTTCTATTTTTGAGTGTCTGTCATGGGTGGCCTTCTAACCTCTGTGTCCTTCCAGCGGGTAAGATAGATGTTGTAAGTGAGGAAGTCGGTCATGTTTTTATCAGTCATCTGGCGCTCCAGTGATTGCAACAAATCTGCGAACCATTCAAATGCTTGTGTCTCTGGGCAAAGCCAGTAGAAGTAGATCTGCCAGCAAAAAAACAAATAAAAAATATATATATTTTAGATTATTATTTTTAATATTATTTTTCAAGATTTCCTGTTATAAGGTTTTCTAGTGCCAGCACTAATCTAAAAAAAATATGGCCTCATGTAATATGCAATTGGCAAAACAAAAAAAAAATGCAATGGGGTTTCCTTCATATATATATATATATATATATATATATATATATATATATATATATATATATATATACATACATATAATTGAATTAAGCATCATACCTTCTTGGTGAAAACATTGGTATTCTGCTGAACATATCTGTACCACACAGACTTGAGAATAGATGCAAATGGAGTAACTCCAATGCCAGCCCCCACCAGCATAACAATCTCATAACGGAAGACATCCTCACTGGCCGTGCCAAATGGTCCATCCACAGCAATTCTGTGTACGTTCATTAAACAAAATCAGACATTGCGATCTTATCACACATTATAAATCAATTTTAATCAATTAAAGATTCAATGGGTGATTTCACCTTACGTTTGGTACTTAAGCATAACAGTGTAACTCATCTATCTGCTCGCATTATGTGCCAGGGTTACTCGCCACCATGCCAACCAGCATTCCTTTTACAGCATCAATATTAATTTAAATTCAGAAAATGAATGGTGTATGGAATGCTGCAGCTGTTTTACAGAAGAGGTAGTAAAACTCCCAAGTGATGAAATCAGTCTTTTGTAATTTTACAGTTTGCTCGGTGAAAGCTTTGCAAAAGGCTATTGGACCTACTCACTTCCTCTTTCCATTAACAGAGAAAATCCCAACCAGTCTACATCCCCTTTTCATAAGTTTGTAGTTGCCTAATTTGCAACTGTGACACAGTTGTTTGCAATAAAACACTTCTAAAAACAGGTGTGTAAATCATTAGACACAACATATAGCTAGGTTTGATTATTCAATTTCTGTTTATTTTATTTGAAACTGAATAAATTTGTACCATGCAGGAAACGGCTCAATGTAATTATATTTGCCTCTCTAGTTTTTTCAGTTACTTGACAGAAATGTGTATGTGTGTTTATATATATATATATATGTACATTACACACGTACACACATATGTATATGGCTGTGATATTTCATTTGTCTTTTTTTTATAAATAAAAAAGGTAAAACTCTTAAAATATTAATAAGTTGTAGTGCAGTCATGTGTGATATTATGGTTCTACATTATCAGAATTGCCTGCCATTTAAAAAATATATTGCATGTTGACATTTTATTATATTACAGTTGCTGTCACCTTTTGGATAAGTAAGCATTAATTTCCAAGATAGCAGGTATTTTTTTTATCTCATTTAGATTAATGTATCTAATACAGATACAGTAGGACTGAAATCAGGAAGCATGTCCCTGGTTTTAAAATTTTTGCCTAATTAGGATTCGAAGACTTTAAACATTTAAAGTGTTTAGCCAAATTTTTATTTACTGAGGCAGTAATGCTTACTTGGGTAGCTCCCAGGCTTCTTGAACTCCAGTTTTGTCCCCCCCACATGCAGAGTATAGGGCTTGTGTCCAGTCACCAACAATGCGAATGTGGACACTGAAGTGGTCTTCTTCAGGTGCAGAGGTCAGAGTAAAGGGATGCCACTCCAGCTGTGAGATTGATGGACACTGCATAAAGACATACTGACCCACCTCCATCTTGAAACCCTTTTTCTTCATCTGCAGCTCCAAGGTTTTTGATGGGTGCATCACTACCTGTTGAAAAGTAAAAAAAAGTACGTAAAAGTATATAATGATTTAATATAATAGTATAAATGGTATAATATATTAATTCATTCATTATCTCCTGCTTTTTCCTCTATTAGGGTTGTGGGGGGGTTCCCCATGCCCATCCAGGGGAGAACGTTTTGGGCGCTGTGCAGATAGACCTAGGACAGAGCGCCAATCCATCGCTGGGCACACACTCACTCACACAAACACACTCTATATGGGTCATGGTTTTAAAATGGAATATCCACATCTAAGCTGATGTTTGAGTAAAGCGTTTGAGTCTATGAGCTGATGTTTGAGTTTAGCCACATGGTTCATTCCATTATCAAAGGTTAAAACATCTTTTACTAACCTTGGTGATAACCACTTTCTGCTGGGAACGATGGAATCTTACTAGCCTCTCACACAGATACAGGAACATTGGTGCAACTACCCACTTCCATGTCTTAAAACACAATATACAACAGAAAATATTAGTGTCCTTTTTAATAAAACATTAATGCGAATTTGTGAACAGAAATTTTATTTCACTTTTATTCAACTGATTGTAATTGCAATTTTTTAAAATGCATTTTGCTTCCCTTTATAGGCTCTAAAACCAACACACTGTAGCACCTGAGAACTGAGCCCTGGCTTTGGCCTGTTGGTACTTGAAGGTTTGTGAACCCTTTAAAAATCTCTGCATTAATGTGACCTAATACTACATCAGGTCAGTCCTAAAAGTTGTGTGTGTGTGGCGCGGGGGGGGGGGGGGGGGGGCCCCCCCCCCCCCCCCCCCCCCCCCCCCCCCCCCCCCCCCCCCCCCCCCCCCCCCCCCCCCCCCCCCCCCCCCCCCCCCCCCCCCCCCCCCCCCCCCCCCCCCACCTAGTAATCAAGCCCAGAACATTCTTATAGCCATTTGTATCTATTCTTACAATGTGTAGTTATAAGTAAACACACACTAAATACCCAATACATTGTTTTTTCCCAAATGCCTTTAATAAACTTCTGCATTGTAAGCTTTGTAATGCATAATCTATGTACTAATTAGATGGTGAACGCTACTCATTGCATGAACTGAAATACAATGCTGCATACCATTGGTGGATTTCCTGCAAATTCTGGTTCTGGGCAGTGTGGATCTGTGCCCCAGGTCTCAAACTTGCTTTCACATAGAAGTGGATTGTGATTGTTCAAACTGGAAACAGTTTGTCCTCTTACAATGCGTCTGTTAAAGTAAAAGATAAAAAGTCAATTACAGAATGATTTAAACATATTTTTGCTCTAATACAGTTTTTATTTAGCACATATTCAACCATTAAAAACATTTTTACTTACCCGACCCCATGAAGAACCAGGCCAATAAAAAACACAATAAAGAGGTGGTGGGTGAACCAAAACACTTCAAAATAGGACCTGCGAATGACCTCCATTGAGGAAGTGATGATAAGGATAAGGGAAAGGGTGATGACTACACCTGTCAGTCCTGCCACTGTTGTGAACATCACAATGGTTTGGCTCTATAGAGTTAAGAAAAAAAAAGAATAAATTAATATAAAAAGAAGGGAATTGACTGTTTAAAATTGACTAATATTAATTATGTGACATCCAGACGTCAATACATTGATAAATTAATTATCAGTCATTAATTTGAAATTAGAAGCAGAGTTTTTCTACAGAATGTAAAATAGAAATAATTAGTTTAGTTTAGATTTATGTTGAATAAATAAATAAATATTGGTCCAAGTTCACAGAATTATATTACAGTGATTTTCAGTCATTGTCATGCTACATAGGAACATATTTTTATTAATTGCCACTGTTTAAAAGATGCAAACCAAATACATTGTCCCAATTGTACCCCCCTCCACAAACCACAGACTGGAAATTAAACACTTCTTGCGGATCTAAAAACAATAGCATTGACTGTAATATAAACCATAGAATTTTTTTATTATGTATTCTTCCTCTCATTAATATGAAAATGTACTAGACACAGCTAACCAGCATCTAAAAATACAAAGTGTGTGTGTGCGTGCGTGTGAGAACCTTTTTGTTAGGATATGAGAAGTTGCACATGGTGTAAAGAGGAAATTCCTAAACTATTGCGCTGCTGTAAGTGAGCTTGATTGCACAACAGTAAATAAATGAAAGGTGTTGCCCAATATTTTTGGGAATATATTTAAAAAATATATTGATTCAACAGCCTAAATACTTTAAAATCTATATATTAAAAGAGATTTTACAGAACTACAGAGCGCTAAGGATTCCCGGTTTGAATCCCAATCTGTGTGGAGGTTCCATGTTCTCCCTGTGTCCGCGTGGGTTTCCTCCAGGTTCTCCGGTTTCCTCCCACAGTCCAAAAACATGGATAAAGGTCAATTGAATTCTCCAAATTGCCCCAAATAGAGTGAGTTTGTGTGTGTGTGCGCCCAGCGAAAGATTGGCACCCTGTCCTGGATGTATCTGGTTGTAACACCCCCCCCCCCCCGCACGCGACCCAAGTAGAGGATAAAGCAAAAGATAATGTATAGATGGATAAACAAACAGGACATGGTGGTGTGCACAAAACCGTTCTGTTAGCTGTAAGGTGCAGTGTTACACTCACAGTCTCATTGGTCCTGATGGGGTTAAGAAAGGATTCGTTCCCTCTGTTGCCGATCAGGGAGAGTACATGTGGTAAAGAGCTGCTATTGACCTCTATTTGTGCGTTCATAAAGCGCTCGAAGTTGAACAAATGTGCAATGGTGTGCACCGCTAACAGAAACACAAAAGTAACATTAAGAGTTAAAAGTGCTGTACTAGTAATAACTAGGATGTCATCTTTGGGTGGGTATTAGAATTATTTGATGGGCAACAATACAAATGCTGCATTTATATAAATAGGGTATGTAAACATTTATTATTATTATTATTATTATTATTATTATTATTATTATTATTATTATTATTATTATTATTATACTATGTATAATATTCCATGGTTTTAAATAAAAGGCTCTTGCAGTTGAGATGTATTATTATTAATTTATTTATAATCATGCTTTTGTTAAAGCAGATGGATGAATATTTGGCTGGGCAAATTTCTCAGTGGCTAATGCTCACCACCACCTACGCATAGGGATAAGCATTATAAAACCTAAACAGTTATTGTACAGTTTATTTATGGTGTAAATGTTTTTACTATCATGATTAATGACACATCGATATGACCCAGTGTGTACACTACACAAGTAAATGTTAAATGATTTAAATTCTAGATTGTAAATTCAATCAGTTATTGAACATGTCTATAAATACACGGTAATAAGTGTGGTGTTACGGTTCAGTTGACTGTACAAAGTCCAGCATGGTGCATTAAATGTAGATGCCTGACTGTACTCTACTGTATCTGTGATGTATAAACAAGTTGGCCATCATCTTTTAAAACTTGTCCATTAGGTTTAGATGCAAACCACACCATCTAATTTCTTAACCTTTTAACTCTTTCTTCAGTAGGTCAGTGGTTAGTGTTGTGCTTTGAATCTAAAGGATAAGGGCTCAAACCCCAGGTCCACTGAAGTTACCTAATGAAATTGTATTGCTGTTTTATGGCTGACCTTGTGTTCTGACACCAACCATCAAAAAAGGATACTTGTAAGTTTTCAAAAGTTGACCAAAGCTTCTGCTAATATAATGTAATGTAGGTCAAACTGGTACCTGTGTGGAAGGCAATCATGTATGCTACCAACTTGTGGAAAGTAATGTTTCTGTCTAGTTGGCGGGCTGCAGTTCGGCTACAGCACTACAGAAACATGCAAACAGGTACTCAATACAGCTTGTGAAGTTTCACAAATTATGAATTTAATTATTTTATAGTAGTAGCAAGTTGTAAGTAAATTTTGGCCACTGCATCTCACCTGTATTGAACCTCGAAGGAAGGAGAGCAGGTTTCGGCAAACAGGCAGCAAGATCAACATACAGTTAAAGTTTAAACATGCAGCTGGAGCTCTTGCCCAGGACAGAGCATGCTAAAAAGAGCGGGGTGATAAGGAATGAAAGTAAGAATTTTATTTTTCTATTATTATTATTAATATTTGTATCAATTCTTAATGTATTATCATATGTATATCATATATTCCATACTAGTTACTTTACTATTGTTCTTGATATTTTTAAGTTTCATTTTTTGAGTGTGTGTTTGTGAAAGAGAAGCATTTCCCCTTGTTGCTACTTTAAGTTCGAACACCTGTTTCACTGCCTGTTCTGTGTTCTATGATGTGTGACCAAAAGGTAGTGTGTTCTGTAGAAATGCACTACATTAAAAAATAAATATTTATTTATTGATAATAATGATGATGATAATCAATTAAACAAATAAAATATTTTAAATCACTGCATACGGTAAGATGAGCTTCATACAGTAGTTATTTTTTGCAAACCAGAATTTACAAATTTACAAACCTACCCCCAGGATGACTCTGGTGTAGTAAAAACGATCAACAAGAAATGCCATGTAGAAATGGACAAAAAGAAATGCATTGATTCCAAGCCATACCAGCTACAAAGAAAATAACGAATTGTTACACTTTGCAAAACCAATAAAGCATGCTAAACATTAGTATGCTAAACAATTTAAATACCACAACCTTTCCAAATTAAAAAAAAATGCAAAATGGTCCAAGATAAACTTTTAATGACATTATGTAAAAAAAAAAAAAAAAAAGACTTACAATCACAAAAATGGAGAGCCCTTCATTTGCTGCAAAGTTGCCCATAATGAAGGTAGAGCAGACGAATTGTATTAGTGAGAAAGGAAGACAGAATGCTTTAGGGAAGTGAACATTGTTTAAAAGGCAGGGCCAAAAAGGAAGTTCATAAAACCTGACCGAATCAGCCTATCACAATTTGTAAGCAGTTCCTCAACAAATTATATATATATATATATATATATATATATATATATATATATATATATATATATATATTATGTATGACAATAGAATGATGATATATATGGGACCTCCCTAGTAATTAAAATTCTCAATGATGGCAAGACTAAGATTCTAATGAATGTCACAGTGTACATGCATACTTTCTTAGAATCTCACATTATTACAGTCCCAAATATTTATTCTACCTACATGATACAGTTCAGTCCCGGTTCGAATCCCCATCTGGGTGGAATTTCCATGGTCTCCCTGTGTCTGCGTGGGTTTCCTCTGGGTTCTCCGGTTTCCTCTCACAGTCCAAAAACATGGATCAAATCAATTGAATTCTCAAAATTGCCCCATATAGAGTGTGTCTGTGTGAGTGACTGTGTGCCCAGCAACAGATTGGCGCCCTGTCCTGGGTCTATCTGCTCAGCGCCCGAGACGTTCTCCCCTGGATGGGCATGGGGAACCCCCCCACGACCCTTATTGAGGGTAAAGCGGGAGATAATGAATGAATGAATGAATATATATCATACAATCATTTTCCCAGGTATCATAATAGAAGCATTTGTCACATTTTATACCTCTTGTTAAAATTAATAAAGTACCATCAAAACATCCTGCTAGCTATAGTGCTTACACATACTTCATGGCTAGATCATTATTTATTTGTATTCTTATATATTTGTTTATTTTCTTGCTTATTAGGGTGGTCGATGCATTATAATGACAATGTCACATGTAAATATTATAAATGTATACAGCAGTTTCCCTTCTATGACAATAAAGGCTGAATAACAATAAACAGTTGGCCTAAAAACATCTCCTGCTTATAAGATGTTTATATACATATGTACATTATTTATAAGCACTGCTGTCTAATTCAGTACATGCAACAAGTTTGGATGGCTTAGCTACTACTCTCAGGTTCAGCCATGTTTTGCATAAAAGTAAATATGCAAAGCTCAAAAATAAATATACAATTTATATAAGATGTTTTTATTCAGTTTTATGGCATTTTACAATTTTATTCAAAGTCACAAGGTTACATAGCATTCAAGAAAATCGATTGCAAAACTGTGCTTATATAAGCAACCACAAGATGGCGGAAAATGTTTCAGTACAATCACCAGCTCCCATGGAAAGGCGTTAACAGTCGTCTTATGTAGTAATTATTGTGGTACATTATTATTTACAAAAATAGATTTAGATGAAATAAAATGTGAAAAATAGTGTAAATAGATATATCAGTTGAAAGTTTTAAATATTTGTCCCAGGTGTCAAAATATTATAACATTTAGTGCATGATGTACAAGTATCATACAGATCAAGCATAAACAAAGCCCTTGTAAAATACACACAGAAAATAAAATTAAAAAAAAGTATAAATCAATTCACATTGAAGTTCATTGCTAAACTGCTAACGCAATTCAGAGAGTAACACAGTAATGCAACAAATACATATTTTTAGATTAGATTAAAAATGCCAGACACTGCATTTAATTTAGTGTGAATCAGATGATAATGTAGTGTTACAGTGACTTGCTATTGCATCCCATCGATAAATCATTTTGTTTATTACTACTTAAACTGATGGATATGTTATGAGTTTGCATAAAAATATATCATTATAAAAAACTAAAATAATAGACAATTCTTCATTAACAGCATAATTATCACATTATTATTATTAAGAAATAAATTTCTGTTGCTGCAAATGTCTATTGAATAATACTTAGTTGAATGGGCTTCTTTTGTGTTAATTTAAAATTTGGTTCAGTCGACACCTGTTCAAACAAGGCCCTGAATTTTACCTACACAAATATAATAGACAAAAATGTAAGAAAATATGTCTAAGGGAAAAGTTATCCAGTGTATTAAAATAAAACTATTAGCCTTTGATAAATTATTTAGCAAAATAATTCCCCATTCCCATCCAGGGGAGAATGGGGAAACTCAACCCAGACAGGGTTTCGAAACTGGATCCCAAGCACTGAGAGCTACCATGCCACCCCATTATTAAAATGTACTCCGTAAATAATGTTTCCTTGGTTATATTCAGTGTGATTTGTAATGGTACCAAATGTGTAAGAGCTAAAACATATTGTGTATATATTTAATTTACTTCCCAAGATTCTCAGTAAAGTGCTGAGAGTCCTTAAGCTTTTCAGTTACAGTGTGCTACATTACACAATCATATAATGGTTTGTATTTATCATTCCGGTTGGCAGTAAAATGTAAAAAGTAAAATGTAAAAAGCTGTAAAAAGCTTACATAAACGTGACCAAAGTTTACATACAAAAGGCAGCATTTTCATTTTGAAAGAGGCAGCACATGCATACAGCACTTAAAAAAGCCATGCAACAATCATGTTTACCTAATGGACAACCAAAATGCTTAAGTATTCCTGTCCACTCATGTATTCAACTTGTCAATGATTTATTGTAACATGCATCCTTATTGGCTCATTGTACATCAGGTTTATATTTGGCACTTAATGTGTTCAATTATCAGGTTTGGAAAATGTGTAGTATTGGTTTGTGCTGATGATCATCACTAGGAATGATGATTGAAATGTATGCCTGTTCATACTATGCAAGCAATATGCTGTTCACTAATATTCTGTACTGTGGGTCTTTAGCTTAGCTGGAACACAGCAAAGGCCCTGGCCGATGTTCGCTTTTCGTGGAAAATGGTTCATGGCCCAATTCTTTGGTTTGATCAGGATGCTCTTGCGTATTTTTGTCTTCTGAGCATCTATGTGTAGAGCAAGGGATGGCAGTTGTTCTTAATGACCAACAACATTCCCTGAGTACTTGCGCTGGGCTGGAGGAAAACAGTTGCCTACAAGGATGACAGCACTGATAGAAGAGAAGCATGAAGAACCAAGCAAGAACATAGCAGAGTATCAAAAGCAGCTCCACCACTGGTGCATCTATATTCCGATAAAAATCAGTGCGATGAGTAAACCAGAGAGACATAAGGATGATATTCTCTATGAAACGTAGAAAGTGGTAAGCAGTCGCTCGCCTCCAACCATGGCTTTTGTCGATTAGGTCAGGGTCATCAAGCTTGAGCTGTACAGCTGACCAACAAAAGACGTTAATGCCGGCATACAGGAAAGTGAGCATAGCAAGTGCAGTAGCAGTGCCCACTCGACTCAATGTCTTTTCAATAATTTCAGGAAACGGAGAGCCACTGCGCCAGAATGCCACCCATGGCTGCAGGAAAAAAGCTATGAAGTTGAGCATAACCACAGGCAGTAGCCAGACCTTCAACACAGTGCCAAAGAGCACGAGAACAGTGACCCGCGTGGCAATTTCAAAGCCACGCCACAGAAACAAGCACACATATGCTGCCGGGCTAACAGACACGTCATAGTCATCATAGCGAATCTTGATAGCCAGGATATTACAGCGCAGTGCACCATACACAATGGAGAGGAGAGAGATGACCATCAGTGTAGCTTTAAAAAAGAAAAAAAGAAAGGTGGGTGTTATTTTTCTTATATCCAAACTGTGATGTACTAGTTTTTTATTGTGAGAATCCATTTGAACAATTTCTACAAATTACAATGTTATTCTTTTATTCATATATGAAACGTGTTTAATATATAAATGAAACTTAAAAAATGGTTAATTTACTGTAATAAACTAGACAATGAATAATAGTCTTTACTATAACTATTGTATTGTAGCACAGACAACTTTCTGTTTGATGATTCAATGTAAAGTGAAATATAAACAGGACTGTGTTTATTTATAGACAAAAGGAAACTGCTTCTAACAACACAAGTTTAACCACTTGGAACGGGCCGTTATTTGTACACTTATATCCTTCAAAACTAAATGTGTGGTCTTGAGATAAAGCCCGAGGAAACAGATAGCTGTGACAGCAGTGTTAAGGGTTTTACTACCATTTGTGAAAGACAGGACAGAAGAAGCTAGGTGACAGTGTGTATGTGTGTATATAAAAATACGTACTTTTGAGTATGATGGTGCCTCAATGTACATTCAATGTTTTTAAATGTCACTTAAAAGTAATAATCATTTGCATACATTACAAGTCATGGAATTAATTTTTGTTTTTAATTAAATTTTTTGAACATTTTTGTAAACTTAAACAAAAGATCCATGATTTAAGGAGCGATAACAAACTTAAATTCTCCAGAAGCATCATTCAAATTTCAGATTAACATTCTGAAAAATTCGATATTTTTAATCTAAAATGTTGGAGGTCAGAATAATTTAAAGTATGAAGCATTGGAGTATAAACATCCATCTTTCTGATGCAATTATATGTTTTAATTGTTGTCAAAATTTGGCTAGTGCTTGATCAGTCATGTTAATGGGTAAATACAATCTAATGCTGTCTCACAAATTTTGATAATAGTACATTATAAAATTTAGAGTAGAATGTAGTTAATTAATTTAATGTTAATTAAACTACTTTTGAAAATCAATTTTAAATGGATTTTGAGGTGGATGTTCTTATGAATAAGTTTTAGACTTTTTAATGTTACATTTAGATTATAAATAATAAATGACTTAGAATGCTGTCGGGTAAACAGAAACCTTTTAAGTAGTTGTCAGTTAAAGCCTCAAGGCAACCAGGATGAACAAATATTTAGCTTTGTAAATTACAAAATTGTGTTGCAGCTTAAATTTCTCTTGTCAAAGCATCTTTAATTCTCGAATGTTTAAAATGATCTATTTCAAATATTTTTTTATCAAACCCATAAATCAGTGATTTAATTTAATTTGCTCCCTGTGTAACTTCAACCAGATGTTTCCAGATTGACTGCAGTTTTTTTTTTTACAAAACAATAAATAGTTTTTGAAGAATCAATTTCCAGCATTTAGCAATACTTTGGTAACAGACTTCTTGAAAATTCTAAATGACCTGAAAACTACAGGAGAAAACTGATATTCAACTTCAAAAAAGGCTGATTGAGTACATCATTTTGAATGGAACCTGAGCTTTCTTAAACTTGTACCCTCTCCTAAAGTGGCTATATTGAGGGCAAAATGAGTTCTTAAAGCAATTCAGTTCCATTACTTCCACCTTCTAAAGGTGGCTGTAAGCACTGATCCTCACCTCTCCCAATTGAAACACTGCTCTGCAGCACACAAATGTAAAGCTGCAACGTGAGCTGAGGTGCAGAGCCCAGAAAGGCCTGAATCACAGAAGTTCGGGAAAATGCTGCTCGATGAGTAACCAGCTTGCCCTCCACATGCCCCAGTTCTTGCTCTACCTCCTCAAACTGGCCACTCCATGTCATCTGCTTCTTCCTTGTGATGGTGACATATGGCTCCTCCACCTTTCCTGAGTGCCCATAGATGCAAAAGGCATCCAGGCATCTTAACAAACACAATGAATTAGTTATTTGCAAGTGTAACGTGACTTTTTTGTAACATTTTTTTCTGCAAAAAATGTATGCATTACTGTTAAGACCTAACTCAAAGAATTTAACTCACTACTTTTAGCTCTAAAATAAAAATAACATAAGTGGCAGCAGCAGGCTTATGTAAGCTAGACATTACACTTTTCTGTTTTACTTTTTTACTACTTTACTACTAAAGGCATGGAACATTTGGAAACAAATTTTTCATTTAAACGTTAAATAATAAGTGATATGGTTAAGAGTAAATTTAATTTAGACCCTAACATGATTCTTGTTTAATTAAGACAATTATAGCTTTACTTTTGCAATGAGTTTATATTTTATATTTGTATTTGTATTTTAATCAAAACACAGTTTTTATTTTATGAGTTTACATTTTATATTTGTACTTTTATTAAAAACATAGTTTTTATTTACCTCATTTAGTTTAATAAATATTTAACATATTAGTTGAAATAACTACAGCAAAGAGCACTAGTTTTTGCAATTGTCCAGTTACACATTTACTCTTTTACAACTATATTTGTGAATAGAACAATAAAACAATAAAAAAGGATGTAAAAACACTAAGATGCTCTTTTTGCATTTAATAATTTAAAATAATTATGTATATTTTTTATTTACTATATTCTATTTCTTTATTTATAAGGAAAAAATTAAAACTGTAGTTTAAATAAACATTCACCCAGAATTAGAAAAGTTTACATAAAAAGCTGAGCATGCATTGTGATTTACTGTGTATAGAATAGTGCTTTATTGTTTTCAAATATATACTTATCTACAGTACATAATGGAATATGTTACCATACTATTAACTATATGTGTTAGATGTAACTTTGTGGTCTAAATTAATAACCAGAGCAAAGCCAAGATCTTGTTACATTTAGCATTGATTTACAAGCAGCATCCCCATGCAGTTCCCTCTGAGTAATATTGATCTTTCCATTTGGAAAATAGGAAATGCCTATATAAAAGCCAGTTTTAAATTCAATTAACAACTGTATGCGTCTGTATTTATTTCTCTAATTCTAAATATTTGTTTGGAACAAATTAAATTTACTGACATTTCTACCAAAAATTTATCTAAAGGTGACTACACAATCTTTTTTGTGTTGTTTTTTCTGATACAGTAAAAGATCACAAATAAACACTGTTAGACTCTTCTTCCTTATAAAAGCACTTTCACTGAACAAATTAAAATCACTAATAAAGTTTCCATTATAATGAACATCTTAATGAATTTTGTCTTTAAACTTTTAAATGAGTTCTGTAGCTCAAATTAAATCAATCCATTAAAAATCAATATAAAGGAGCATTGTGTTACAGTAATGCTGTCTGGGAAAACTGTGCATATTAGATTTGATGAACTGTTTGGACATCTAAATCACTGAAAATGTAAAGTTCTGCAACTATAGTAGTAAACACACACTTGAAAAAAGGAGCATGAAAATATGAATCATTGATTGGTAACATTAAATACTTAAGCCTTTAAATTCATTCATATACTGATGAAGTGCTCTGGTGAATGGATTTTATTGTTTCTCTATTACGCTGATCGGTTGTGTCTGTCCAGTCTTGTCCAGCTTTGCTTATAACTTTAAAATGACAGTTCTAAAAATATTGACATTAAAAAGACTTTAATAAGTGAACCTAATAAAACTATTATTTATGTATTATTGATCCTACATACTTGGTTTTTATTGGACAGAACACTTGAATATATGCTTATGACAGCCATTTAATTTAGGGGGTTACCAATTTAAATCGCTCCAGGGTGCTGTACCATGACTGACCCTGTATTCTAACCCTAACCATCTAGTTGGCATACATACAAGCTGCTTTCTTTCTTTTGCATCTTAATGGTATGTTATAGTTTTATTATAGTGTTATAGTACAGATTAGTGTAAATCTCATATTTACAAATGCAAAATACTTTACATTACATATAAATTTGGACGCAGACGCTTCCATAGCGACTTACAAATATCAAATTGGGATCAGAACATATGGTTGAAACAGCATCCCTGGAGTAATGAGGGTTGAGAGTGTTGCTCAAGGGCCCAAATAGGTAACTTCGGTAGGCCTAGGATTTGAACTCACAACCTTCAGATTGATAATCCAACACCCTATTAACTGAGCTACTACACCCTCCTATTTCATAGCCAGAGTATATGTGTAGTCTGTATATTTAATATATGTCTGACTTTGGGGGGGAGTATAGTAAAAGTGCTTTGCTCTGTGATGTACCTTGCTCTCTTATGTGATGTAAGGGGTAATGTTTTCAATTAAAACACTGGCTGTTTAACATTAAAACTAAAATCAAAGAGCATGTCGGTGACATTAACGCATAACTATACGAGATTTATTACAACCGACTGTTATCAAATCGCAGTTACATTGTAAAGAACTTTAGGGTGTTAATGAGACGTTCTGATTAAAAAAGTCTGAGTATATTTACCTATTAATAATACGATACAGATCAAGGCGTGACGCGGTTAGACGAGCTGCTAAAAGCATTTTAAAAAGCATGTAATTATAATGTTGGTATTATCATTCTGCTGTCTATTTTTTAGATGGATAAATCACCCCGCTGAAGTGAAGGCTTTGTTTAGTTTCGACTGCTTGGTTTTACGGTGATGTTGTTTGTTGTTGATGTGTTGCAGAAGCTAGAGAAAGAGAAACATGTCAGTTCTATCTACCTGATGGCAGGTCCGAGCTGGAGGAGGTGCAGCAGCAGGACCAGCGGCCTGTCTCTGCTGAGGTCTCGGTGGATGAAGATGAGGGTGAGCTGCACCAGCACGCAGGGGACCAGCGTGAAGAGCAGCGTGAAGCCCTGCCAGATCTTGTCTCCTGCTGAACGATAGGTGGTACTGAGGTACAGCGCGGCCGCGGTTTCGGCCGTAAACAGAGTGAGCGACACAAAGACGGAGATGGGAAGTCTCATCTTTTCGCTCTTACTCCGCCATCCCGCTCCTGCTGCACTCCTCTCATCTAAACTGCGGGAATGTCGCTCGTAAGAGACACAACGCAGAACGTCGTGGTGCTGGGTTGCCATGTTCGGTGAGGCGTTTCAAAAATCCCCAGCTCATATTTGATTTGTTTACATGTTAACGCGCCTGAAGTATGCTGTTAATTCTGCCGATGAGATACCTGTAATAACCAGACATATTGAAAACCGATTCAATCGTTGTTCCGAAATCACTCAGCGTTAGGTTGATATGATTTAATGTTTTAAATACTCTAGAAAACCAATACATAGTTTATTTGAATATAATAAATGTGTTTTGTACTAGAGTATTTTTATACACAAATAATTATTTTTACCAAACCTTTATTTGATTATATCAATCAGCAGCAGTAACCTATAATACGCGGTTCTGCAACATCGTACACCCTGCGAAATATTGGGTTGCCAGATTTAATGATTGATAACCCGTTTTTACTGTCTATGTCGTAGTTTAATTACATATTCCGATAGTTTGGCAGTAGTTGCAGGAATTTTCCAGTAGCTACGTGATTTTTTAAAGAGTTTTTAAATCCTCTTCTCTCCACAGATTATAATGGAGCGTTCCCAACTACGGTGGAATATTGTGTTTGGTGGTTGTCATTGCGATATTTCAAAAGAACGTCACTTATTCAGTGTAACAGCCTAAGATATTTTTTGTCATTTAAATACCACAGTTTAGAATTAATTAGTTTTTTGTGGTTTATATACATTTGATCACATTTATGCCATTAATAAATTTTTAACATAGGCGCATTAACCGCTCTGGCCTCTAGAGGCCACCAGTACTCCGTTTAGTCAACATTTCAAGAATGGTAATATGTGTATATGTGATTTTATAATTAAATTAACCTTGAATAACATTTAATATTTAAATAAATCTTGGTTATTTCAATTCAAGTAACAAAATGAAACTCTTCACTCTGTTGCCATCAGGACGGCGTTTTCGTGTCCTGAAGGCAAACACAGAGAGGATGAGGAGGAGCTTCTTCCCAACGGCGAACCCTGGACCAGGACTAAAAGGACATTAACTTGAACCTGTAACACTGCACTGCAGTATTTGCACAAAAAGCACAACTCACTTTATAATTCCATTGCACATTGTAAATACATAGTTATTTTATTTTATCTTATTTTTAGCTTACTCTATCCTATTTTTCTTATTCTTATACTTTTAAACAAATTTTATTTTCTGTGGTGAGGTCAAAAAAGAATTTCACTGCTGGCTGTACCATGTATAACCACGAATGTGACCAATAAACCTGATTCCTGATTCCTAAAGCGAGTTGATTCCATCTAGAGGGCAGAGCAGGTAATTCGTTTAAGACTTCCCATCATACAAAACAGGAACCCCTCTAATAATTTAAGTTGTTTTCAGAAATTTTAGTATATATTTTTTGAATTTAATTTAAAACTTACCTTATCAGTTAACATTCAAAGATTATTTTTTAGTAACTGTTTACTAGAGTTTATAGATATAATATATACAATGTTGCTATGCTGGGAAAACATTCAAAATCTGATCAAAATACGTTTAATAAAAATATAATCTTATTAGTTGTTACATTATTGTATTACTTTTGTAAGCCCGTCTACTTCTACTGATGAAGTATATTTAAGCATTTTATATGTAGAAATTACTAAATTAAAAATGACAAAAGGGTACTACTAATCATGAATTCCAGAAAAATATAATAGTTAAAAGTGAACAGTGTACTGAAAATTCACCTACATAGTCCTCTTGTAGTTATATATGGATGTGTTAGTTAAAACTTACCAAAAAATGTGTTGCCTCTTTATTTTTATTGCCTAGAGCCAATCATTACACCTTGTATTTCTTCCTTTTGTTAAACTATAAAATGTTGTTTTGTGCCAAACCATTCAACCCCAAAGTCGACTGAATGCAATCAAAATAGCACTTCGACTATTCCCATTACCGAACCTTGGCACAGCATTTGTAAAAACGGGATGTTGACCATACCTAGTCTTATCCAAATTCAAATTTTGTAGGTATAAATTTGGGACCTAAAGAGATACTCAAATATGTGGGAAAGTTATATTTTCCTTTAAAAGTTGAAAGAGGGAATTGCAGTTTTTGATTATATGTTCTTAGTCAAATTTATTAATTCTACACAAATACTGCCAATTACACAGCAGACATCCACATCCACAAAAAAACTAAAATAAAATAAAACTGTTTTAGTATACTTATGGTTAGATCCAGATCAGTGCAAGGCAAACCTTCTATGAGGTGGCAGAATTACTCACTCCAACAATGTGTCATTTTATAAACATTAATGAGTCACTAAATGCATATTTTTTTAATGTTGATTAAGTTGCATGACTGAACCAATTCATACTGTAATAAATTCACAAAATGTAATATATTACTTATAATGTAATATGACTGTAATAAAATACATAATTCTATGATGTATACTATATTATACACAGTTAATCTAATACTAAAAAGACAAAATTTTATTTGTTTCCAAATATTTACTTGTACAGGTACAGGTATACCATTTGTGCAATTCTGCTCTGTTATTTTATGTGATTTTTAAGTTTGTTGTGAAAAAAGAAGTTAAATATCTAAGAGGACAGCATTGTTTAAAACACTCACTAGATAGAGGGATGAATAGATGGATTGCAGTCTAATTTGTTCTTATTAGTTTTAACAATACCCATCACAACCTGCATAAGAATTTGAATATCATTTGGTGAAGCAGTCTATTAGCAGAGAAATGTATAATACAGTTTGTCTGTAATCCAGTTTGCTTGATCAAATTAAAACGAACAAAACAGAGTTATGACTGAGCAGCATGTGTTTCCTCCACTGTGAACTACAATTAGGATATTTGGATGGAAGTAAATATCTCGTTGGACTTGTGGCAGGAATAGTATTGCCACACCACTCTCAGAGAATCAAATAAGACACTTCTTATCTTCTTATGTGTCTTTTCACAGCTCTGTTATTATGGCAATTAGACTATATCCAAACATTGCAGTACTACATATATATTTACAATAATATATATAACACAAAATATTTTAGCAATTACTATTGAAAATATATGTGGTAAAGTTTTAAGTACTGAATCAAATGAGCTTTTTGTGGTATATCCAAAAACATCAGCTAACAACATTATGCAACTGGTTTTGGACAAATGCATTTGATTATTTTTTTTAATTAAATGAAATTAAGTTGATTAACTGTAATTAACCCAAATGTCTTAAAAGTACAAAATACTAAAGCACAATATTTTAGTTTTAACTCGTCATTGGTGATTAAAATATTTTTACTCTAAAATGACTGTTAGATAAGAAATTTGTCAGGATAAACAAAGACTTGATTGTGTTCCTGCAGTCTTGATATGAAAAGGTCTCCCATGCAACCACATTACCTGAAAAGGTCATTGTTGCCTGTTGTAGATCTGATGCTCTTTGATGCAGACTTGTATATTGTTTTCCCAAATATGAAAAAAAAGCAATATGTATATATATATATATATATATATATATATATATATATATATATATATATATATATATATATATATACTCCAAGCTGTTGATCATGTGGCAAGCAACCCTCACTGATATTGAGGAAATATGGTTGAGGAACCAGCCTTGTAACCTTGTGATCAGTGGTTCAGTTTCCAATCACACCAAGTACTATGGCTGATGTGCCTTTGAGCAAGGTAACTAACACCAGTTGCTCCCCAAATGTCATATACAAGGCTGCCCACCACTCTGGGCACGTGTGTTAACGTTACTTAATCTGTGTACATGTGTGTGTTTGACTGCACAGATGTGTTAAATATGGTGGACATATTCATCTGTGTGTAAGCACAGTAGGTAAAATAGAGCCTTTTAACACTTTACTTTTTATGTACTATTTACAGAAGACTGCAAGTGTTAAGGTTTAAAGCATGCTGGTTAAACCCATCTTATGTTTGAATGGTCCATTCACCTTGAGGAAAAAAAATGTAAATCTGTGATGTCAATCTTCCTTCTTTAGCTTTCCTAAGGCAAAAAGTAGGCCAAGCATTCGAGGATTTACTGTATGATTTTTGCTTAAATAACAAAAAGAAATCAATGAAATTAAAAAATCTTTAAACCTTGCATAACTATTTGTATTAATAATTGTGTTTAAGCCAGTAAGTGGGCACAGTAATTAATACATTAATTTAAACATAGGAAATATATTAGGCTACATTACTTTAAAACATAATATACATAGTGTGAATAAGTCACAAGCTTTTACTATAATGATCTACATAGAACAACAGTTAATTAATGAAATGACAAATAAGAATTGTATTAGGTATTCAAGCATGAGACCTTAAAAATGAAAATGGTGCTTTTTAAAATAAAATTATGATGGGGTTTAGAGAGTGGATTGAAATCCATGAAAGACTAAGATGTCTCAAACACATTTCCTATGACTAACTCTATAAATGTAATAACTCTTTAAACTTGTATTTTATGCATTATTCTCCTAAATGGATTGTCTGACAGGATAACAGCGTGATTAAACAATGATATGATTTTTTTTTTTTTTTATAGTGGCTGGTGGGTGTTAATAAACACAGACAATGTTATATTCATAGGCAGTATTCCAGAATTGCTTGGCTTACTTATATTTCTAAAATTGCTTGGCTATATATATATATATGTATGTATAATGGATGGAGTGGCATTTGAAAAATCCAAAGCAAAAAATGTTGTTCAGTTGCAGCAATTATTATAAACAGTGATGACAGTTTGAATTTTCCAATAATGTCAGCAACACACTAACAACTTAAAGTCTATACATGCTAAATGTTAGAATGTACAACTAAATGTTAGAATATTTCCCAGCTTGGCTGAAAATGATTAAGTACTACCAAGCAATAATTAATCAGTAGGTTTTGTGTTACTGTGCACTCTTTCAGACAGGTTACTTAATATTATACAGCTTAATAATTTCAATAAATAATAATATAATGCAAGTAGACTATATAAAATAATTTCAGAAATTCAAGCTAATAGTTTAACAATAAAAATAACCTTCGCAAACCGGTTGATAAAATTAAAAGATAGACATTTGGATTGTAACCTTTTTATGAAGTATTTAATGACACGGTCTTTGTTAATACATTCATTCATTCATTATCTCCCGCTTTATCCTATATTAGGCTCGCGGGGGGGTTCCCTTGTGTCCATCCAAGGGAGAAAGTTTTTGGCGCTGGGCAGATAAACCTAGGACAGGGTGCCAATCCATCGCTGGGCACACACTCACTCACACACACACACTCTATATGGGGCAATTTTTTGGAGAATTCAATTGACTTGATCCATGTTTTTGGACTGTGGGAGGAACCCGGAGAAAACTCAAGCAGACACGGGGAGAACATGGAAACTCCACCCAGATGGGGATCCCTAGTGCTGAGAGGCGAACGTGCTAACCACTAAGCCACCGTGCCACCTTTGTTAATACATGTGTTGTTTAATTAATCTTTTTGACAAGTTTTTTTCTTTTTTTCTTTTATTTAATTCTTTGTTTATTTAATCATGACCCAATTTACGATATGTGTATATAGAGGCGGCATGGTGGCTTAGTGGTTAGCACGTTCGTCTCTCAGCGCTAGGGATTCCCAGTTTAAATCCCATGTTTCCATGTTCTCCCTGTGGGTTTCCTCCGCGTGGGTTTCCTCCGCGTGGGTTTCCT
>JAFMOD010000354.1:0-17436 GCA_019802435.1 Corydoras maculifer
CCGGGCAGATACACCCAGGACAAGGCACCAATCTATTGCTCACCCAATCACACAGACAGGGGGAGAACATGAACATTCCACGCAGATTTGAATCCCCTGGATCCCCAGACCTGAGGGGTGAACGTGCTAAACAGTACTCCGCTGTGCCACCCAATTCCGTCTTCATTTATTTCCTTAATTGTCAGGAAGGGGGCTGATCAGATGTCGGCAGTCAGGTTGGATGGTGCAGTATCAGCTGCTACCACCAGCAATAATATTTGCAACAAAACACTGTGTGGTACCAAGTACTGTATATTCTTTACCTCAGTGCTCATGTTTGACCTATGTCATCTCTACACCTTATTCCCACCACCCACATTTATACTGTAATCTGTTGGTACTGCACTGAACTGTCTGTTAATTTGTCTTATATCTGTGTTTAACACTATTTTTCTAGTGTTCTAGTTTAATGCTGCACAGTTTGTTGCACGTCTGCACTATGTCTGCTGTATTGCAGTGCCTATTTTATGTCGCACCATAGTCCTGCAGAAACATAATTTTGTTCTATTGTATAATTATACTTCACTTGACTTGTTTGGACCAGATCTTATAGCACCTGAGTGCCTGGGTCTGGGGCAGTTGTAGTTTAGATAAGGTGCTCCAATAGTTAGGACTTCACTAGTCTGTACTAGTCTTTACAGTTTTCTGGACTTTGGTATTATTATAATAGATAATCTCAATCTCATTCAATGAATCATCATTCAATCTCACAGCAGCTTTTTTTGCCACAAAAAATGACCACACGTAGAATTTCATAATTAGTATCAAAACAAAAAATCTATTATGGCAACAAAGCTTTTTCAAAAATTTTTGTTTTTAGATACAATGCTTGACAGGAACTGAACTATAAGAAAAATAACTCCACACAGTGATTAACAGAGAACAAAGAATAGATGATAAAAAGTTGAAAGGGAATCGGTAACAACTAATACACAGGAAAACAATGCAAGACATAAAACAAATACATAGAACAAATGACAAACTACACAAACACCCTACAGGGGTTTGTGACAGTAACATCTTTGCTTGCAGTCATGCAACTGTCAGTGCCGATTTTTTTTCCTCACTTTGCCTTGTCTGGTGTTTAAAAGAATGACATACAAACTCCAATGTTTGTGTGTCAAAGGTGGGACATTTTAAAACATAGTTCTTACTTTGTTTCCTAATTTGTTTAATATAACAAGCTTTTCTCCCTTTAAAGTTACAGTTGATTTCCTCTAGCTCCTTCACAGTTTAACCACAGGTGTTTTCAGTTTAGAAATTATTAATTTCATGATCATTATTGGTAAGCTTTTATATTTAAGCACTGTTTTATATATTTACTAAGGTTTGTGCTCACTTCTAGTTATAGCCATGTGAGATGATTTTGCTGTTGTTACATTACTGTCTTATGTATTCGTAGGTCTTGTGCTCCATCTAGCATTGTTTAGTAAAGATTTACTTTTAGTTCATTCGGATTCTGTGTCTATAACATCTGTCTTGTTTATATACAGTAGCAACCAAAAGTTTGTATACACTGCCTTGCTCTATTTTCTATTTTCTTTACCGTTAGTTGAACTAATAACAAGGACAATAAGTGGATACAAATGTGAGGCAAATTTTTTTTTTTTATTATATAAGTCCATAGATGTTTTTTTTTTATCTGATTTACCCTCAATATTATGCTATATATAACAGGAAACATATTCATTAAATTCATAAATTCTAAATTAAAGTCTCCTTCCATACAGTCTGTACTGTCCAGAAGCAAGTGCAGTGACCATTTCAGCACAATAAGAAGCGTTGCGATGTTCAGAATTACCAATAACCAATGACAAAAGAACCTCATTGGAAGGCATACTTCCCTATCTCTTTAGAACTTTAATATGCAAATTGTACTCAAAATCCCTTTGCTTAAAAAAATATATTATATATATATATATATATATATATATATATATATATATAATATATATATATATATTTCCATCCCCTTCCGGTTCCAAATAGGCCCTGGTCTTAAATGCCACATTGTCATCCTTTATGTCATAGACCGCCTTTCCCATGGCGTTTCAGAGCTTCTATTTGAGCATGTTTTCACCTCTTTTGGTATTCCCGAGGTGATCCTCTCTGATAGGTGTCCCCAGTTTACTTTTGTGGTATGAAGGTCCTTTTTCAAGAAGTTGGGTACTTCAGTCAGCCTTACTCCAGTCCAATGGTGCCTATGAAAGCTCCCACCATGAGCTAAATAAGTTCTTATCTATGCTCATCGTAACCGTCAGACTGATCGCGTTATCTCTCTTTGAAAGAGATTGCTGAACTCCCTTAGACATTCAGCCACCTGGGTAACACCATTCCACTCTGTTCTGGGTTTCCAACCTCCGTTTACCCCTTAGGATGGATCGCCATCAGAGGCTCTGGCTGTTGATGCTTGGTTTGGACTCAGTGAGGAGGTATAGGCACAGGTTCATCAGCGCGTTGAGTCTGTGCTCCATTGCACCAAATCGGAGGAGGAGTCCCACTCCAACCTTTAGGGTAGGGTCTGGCTTAATACTAGTACATCAATTGTTAATGAGGTCTCGTTTCGTCTCTTCCATCATACATGTGCATACATTTCACATCTCGCTCCTCAAAATCTTTGTTGCCGGCCTTCTTGACTCTTTAATATGGAGTCCTCTGTCGGGGATGAGCCGAATGTTTACTCAGTTTCCTCCCTATTGGACTCTCGCTGCCATAGTGGTAAATTACAATATCTGGTAGATTGATACAAGTTTGGTCCTGAGGAAAGAATCTGGGTGTTGCCAGGAGATATTTTGGACCCAGAGCTCATTCGAGAGTCCTGCCCCTCAGCCCAGGAGTTAGCTGCCGCGCCAAGGCAGCATCCAGCTATCCAGTCTGCACAGGAACCTTTTTCTGGAGGGGTAATCTTACACTCATGCCGTTATTCCCATCTCAATCTACCATTTTACCTACTTATCGTTCTGTTTCTCCCTCTTATTAGACTCAGCTGGCGGTCATTGTCTTCACACCCATGCCGCCTACTTAACCCTTTTCCGGTTCATCTCAGCACAACGGTGTTCTCTCATTTGCTTGCTGAGTGGCTGGTGGTTCTATAGCGTATATTTCTCTTGTCGCCATTCTTCCGGGATTATTGGTGCTCACGGTTACCTGTTTTCCAGGATCCTCACCCAGACGTTGCTTAGTTCATCCACACCGTTCCTGCCCGCTTTCAGGTGTTTACTGTTTGTGATTGCTCTGGGGTGTGAACATGACCTACTTTCAACGCTCCAGGAGGTAACTGCCCTCCGGGTTCTCCACCGAATCATTCTCTTTGGGGTTTTCTTTTTGGCAATTCGATTTTGGATTTCGAATTTGTCTTTCTTTGGACTGTATTAAAGACTTACTTATAAAATTTTGCTTCTGGTTGTGTAACAACAATGTAGCATTACACCACTTTTTTATTGCATAGAGGATAAAAACAAGTGAATGGTTTAAAGGTGCATTCAGACAATTATTAATTTGACTTTTAGCATTGTGGGTTGGCAGTTATTTCAATTACGGGTCAAGTGGAAGATTGGTGGGGAACACAATACAAAGTCACTCAAAACTTTTTAAGCAGCAGTAGGTTTGGACAAATATTTTTTAATATATATATATATATCACGATCGGGCGGCGCTGTCCATTCGGAGGTGGCGCAGCGCGGTGCGGTGTGGTCCTTAAGAAGCGAGCCAGGCGACCAGGTAAGCAAACAAAGGGATTTATTCGCAGAAGTCAGCAGGAACGCCGCTGAAGGCACGGCGAGATGTGCCGGGAGCAAAACACCAATAAAATATCAAAACCGCGGGAACGCCGCTGAAGGCACGGCAAGACGTGCCGGGAGCAAAATAAAAATAAAAGACCTACACCGAACACCTGACGTGGTACCTAAGCGTACATTAGCACATGCAAATGCATACACCCACAAAATGCTGGCCTGCTGGCTCAGGGCGCCTGCGCGCCTCAAGTGCAGTCAGCAGGCCACACGTGATCAGGTAGGACCCAATCCCAGCTCAGGGGGATGGGCCCTACCTACGGGAGCCCTAAACGGCCAAACCCGAAACACAGGAGACAGGGGGGAGAACGCGTCTCCACTGCTCTAAAGTCCAGTGGCGGCGTGCTTTATACCATTGCATCTGACACTATGCATTGCACTTGGTGATGCATGCTTGGATGCAGCTACTGCCCATTGCATAAAGCTTTTTCCGCACTGTTCTTGAGCTAATCTTAAGGCCACAAGAAGTTTGGAGTTCTGTAGATATTGATTCTGCAGAAAGTTGTCTGCATGCCTAAGTGCTTGACTTTATACACGTGTGGCCATTGAAGTGATTGAAAGACCTTATTCTGATTATTTGGATGAGTGAGCAAATACTTTTGGCAATAAAGTGTATTTTAGGGGTCTGTTTTCCTAGCGTATTAAGAGTAATTAGTAGTTGTGATGGATTATTGTAGCAATTGGGTTAAAACATTATTTTACACTGGGGAGGATCTGCATACTTAGTGTTAATAGAGAACCACAGTTTACCTTTCAATTACTTAACACAGTATGTAAATAATGTTGTGCAATTCTGAAGCTAAATGAATGTTATTATCATTAGACCAACAATAGCTTAATAAAGATTTAAAAAATAAGATGTGAGAGATGCTTAAAAAGCCTAGGGTAGTTGCAGTTTGATGTTAACTTTGCTCGACAAGCGAGTTTTGTGCCAGTAGAGATAGCAGTCAAACATAAACTTTTTTAGAGGGTCCTTTACAATGGTTGCATTAACATCCTCCAACATCCTGATTAACTAAATCGTGCATTTTTCCAGCATAAACTGAAAATAGCTGAGAATGTGCAAAACTAACAACAAAAATATAATTGAAGCAGTATGAAGGGGACTTAAAATCAGAGACTTGGTCAGAATATGGCATGTGCAGCTTAAAAGATTTACTGTTCTAGCACCCAAATGGGTCAGATCAGGCAAATAAAGCATCTACTAGAGTAGTATTTATGCATCCAACAAACTAGACATGTATCATGTAAATAATTTATAAAGGAAGATTCTTGTTCTCTCAAAGGGATGGATTTTTTTCTCTTTGCAATAGAAAGTAGGTTGAACCTAACATCACATCACTGTAGTTGTACCTTTCAGACAATTATTGGGTGATCATGCTTTGGATTCTTGAAAAGTCAAAATCAAGCAAGAATCATTTAACAAGAAGAGTTATTCATGTTATGGCAGGAGAGATCAGAGTGTTTCCTGTTTTGTGTGAATCATCATGTATTGTTTTAACAATGCTAGAGCTGTTTTGTGAGTATTGGTTACATAACCTATGTTAGCATTGGGTGGGCAATGGTAAGGATCATTCCTCATCTTATTATCTCATTATCCTCCCCTTAATCTTCTATTAGGGTTGTGTGTGTGTGTGTGTGTGTGTGTGTGTGTGTGTGTGTGTGTGTGTGTGTTGGGGGGACACACCAATCCAGCTTACTGACTTACAAATTGTATTGTTTTAGCTGCTTTATAACACTTACATTAACCTAGTATTGGGTTGTTAATGAACTGATTACTAGGTTCAGTTTTGTTGGAAGCAAAGTAAGTTTAAGGAGCAGGTAACTGTAAGTTTTGCCAAGAAATCATATGAACAACCAAAAGTAGAACTGCATTTAAACCAAAACTTACAGTTACGGTTATACAAAGTAAATGTTTGTGATATTGCAAATATGTGATAAAAATGTGTGGGCTGCATTCCTTTCATACATTTTCCTTTCATGCACTTGTGCATAAACCATGATTAAGAAATTTGTTATCACATATATTTTTTCCAATGATTTTTGTTTAATTTTTAATATAGAATTTTGTTCTATATTAATTAATTAATTAATAAGTTGACAGCTATAATTGTGCATTACTATACATACTGGGATTTCTGCTGGTTTATTTTTGTAGCCAGTCATAAGCTTTAGCCTTCGTTTGTTGCTTCTGTGAAGAAGAGATTGCATCAGATTGCAATTCCTTCAGGGTAAGTTTTCTTCTCAAAGTCCAGACTGATGTTGACTTGCACTCAGTTAAAGTCTCAAGGCTTGCCGACTCACACTTAACATGAGTGTTACAGATAAAGCCCAAAAGGCTATGAGGGTGTCTAAACCTGCCATCCAGCTGGTCACAACAAGGGTCATGCAGATTTTTTGGGACACTTTTAGAAACTCTTGCATGAGATTGAGATTCTGCTCACAGAATAACAATAACACAAATTTACAAATGAAAAAACTCTACTATCTACTTTAAGATAAATTTACAATTAATACACATATCGAAATATACTACAAAATCGATACTTTATTTAATGTCTGGGTTTGTATAAGCTTCTATGTAAATTGAACGTATTAATGTTGTTGTATCAAATAAAATTTGAATTTAGCCATGGTCTGAAAATTACTTACAAAAAGCAATACAATAATGGTACTTTAAAGTCCAGTAATAAACATTCATTCATTCATTCATTATCTCCCGCTTTATCCTCTATTAGGGTCGCGGTGGGGTTCCCCATGCCCATCCAAGGGAGAACGTCTTGGGCGCTGGGCAGATAGACCCAGCACACACTCACTCACACAGACACACTCTATATGGGGCAATTTTTGAGAATTTATTTGACTTAATTCATGTTTTTTGGACTGTGGGAGGAAACCAGAGAACCCGGAGGAAACCCACGCGGACACGGGGAGAACATGGAAACTCAACCCATATGGGGATTCGAACCGGGAATCCCTAGTGCTGAGAGGCGAACCTGCTAACCACTAAGCCACCGTGCTGCCCAGTAATAAACAAATCCAATCAAATGAGATATGAATGATTCCATTCAAGTGAATAATATAGGTATTTAGCATTTACTTATCATAAATTCTCAGTTGGTTTAAACAAAGGTTATTTTTGTGTGAAGTCTGCATGTCCTTCCTGTGTCTGTGTGGGTTTCCTCCTGGTTTCCTCCCACATTATAAAGACATGCTGGTAGGTAAATTGGAGATACTAAAATTGTCCCATAACTATTATTTTTAATCATTCCAATTAGAGAAGAGTGATGTTTTCTCTACATCACATTCTTAGAAACTCCAAAACCCAAAGAGTGGTCTGCATTTCAACATCTAAGTCAGGCTTGAGTTGAGAAAAAAATGAGTGGTACTGAACCCATTATATACTCATGTATATATCCATGTACTGTATATACAGTATACAATAGAATGCACATAAAGAAACAGGGTATAAAAAGGCTTTTTTTAAATGAATTTACACTATTAAATAAGATGAATTAAAATGACATAACATCATATCTTTATTAGGAATAGCACACTCTGCTTCAGACAAACAGCAAAAAGCCTCCACTCTATTCATTCAGTTCTTTATTGTCTAAGTCTCTCAGCATGAATAATGATCACAGGGGGTGCTGAAGACTTTAACAGCGCTCAATGAGCAAAAGGTGAAGAAACACATTGAAGAGGTCACTAGTGCTTCACGGGGTGCATATTCTGACAAACACACACACACACACACACACACACACACACACACACACACACACACACACACACACACACAAACACACACACTCAATATATTAGTCATTTCATAGATACTAAATAAACCTTGACCATAAATACCACTACCCTAACGTTAACTGATTATCTGTTAACCTAGGTTTTCAGTAATGAATTAATCCACCTGTCAAGAACTATATTATGGCTATAAAAACATCCTGTTATGCAAAAATGCTGTATAAAGAGTAGTTGCATCACAGATAGGTAACTTGCTGTGATAGGAGCACAGTAGAGCTTGAGGAGTTTATACCACATTATACACGTAAATCCACACATTAAAATCACCCAAAATATCCTAAATAATTGCAATATTATTTAGTAAAGTAACACTTACCAAAAATCCTGATTATTTGTCAACAAAATCCATCCTTTTTTTCCCTTAAAAAATAGTTTAATTTGTTCTATTAAGAAGACCTGTTCTATTGACATTGAAGCTAATGCTGAAAGTCGATGGAAAGTTTTAATTGCTAGAAGGCTTTGGTGTCACCAAATCATAATCTGATTGGTTGAAGCAACAGGTTGATCTACACTTGTTTAATGCTGCTGGGCCAGCAAAATAAATTCTGAAGGGATCCGCAGAAATATTTAAAACCTGGCAACCATTTATGCTGAAATATGTTTGGTTAAATGCTTTAATAAGAAAATACACTTCTGGAAGTGGCAGCACAGTGACACAGCACGTTTGCCTTTCAGTTCTCCGGTTCCCTCCCAAAGTCCAAAAACCTGGCTTCAAGGTAAATCGAAGGTTTTAATTTGCCACATATAGAGTGTGTTTGTGTGTGTGTCTGTGTGAGTAAGTGTGTGACTAGTGATAGATTGGCGCCCTGTCCTGGGTGTATCTGCCCAGCGCCCGAAACGTTCTCTCTTGGATGGGCATAGGGAAGCCCCTGCTTACCTAAAAGAGGATTAAGCAGAAGATAATAGATGGATGGATAGACTTCTGGATGGATAGATTGTGGACTTCTTTTCAGTAATACAAATCCAAATCATATGTAAAAATTTAAACTCAAAATGTATCTCTATATCTCTCTAAAGCTTGTGGGTGGGAAACTGCTGACTGCTATAAACAGTTCACTAGTTGACAAATGTACCATAGTGAATTTATTACTTTTCAATGGCCTACCTATCTTTAGATCACCAATACAGTCATGGCCAGAAAATTCAGAACCCTGAACTTTTTAATGTGTGTTTTTGGCAGGAAACAGGTGCCACAATATAAAAATTACATGATCAATCTATGTAAATGGACTGTTGGGAATCACACAAGCTGTTTTGAAGATGTGAGAACCAAAACTGTAAACAATATTGCTAATCTAAGTCCATTTAATTCCACTGTGCAGTTATTAAGAAGATTACAGCGTATAGTATTGCAGCTTATCTCCCTAAAATAACAAACCTTAAAAAAACTGCCAAATTTAAGCTGATCTAAAGCCACACAGCAGCATCAGTTCATGCTATTAGCCACTATCTGACTAAAAAAGACACTATAGCAGGTGACCCAAAGGACCACACTATGAACACAGATACAATAATTCTAGTCCTAAGGAAGCCACATTCTCTCTAAAAGAATGTCCCATGGTCAGATAAGACTGACACCTTTTGTGGTAACAATTATTGAAATTATATAACATCAAAGAGAAGACAATAATCCTTACAGTTTAATATGGTTAAGCTTAATAATTTTTGGTTTATCGCTGCTTCTAGCACCTTGATTGTGTGCATAAACATATGAAATTTTATGATGTCCAAGGAATTTTGAAGTGAAGTGTAAGACCCAATGTTAGAAAGCTGGGTCTATGGCATTATATACAGTATAAGGGTGGACTTTAACGATAAAGCCACAACACTGACAAATTCCTTATCCACTCTCCCACCAATCACCAAGGAACCTAGCTTTGTGGTTGGGTGCTTGGGTATTGAACATCTGGATGAGTAAGTGCCCAGACCTAATTTTAAATCACATTAAAATTAAAAGTTATGTGTTATATTTTTATTACACAACATTCTCTTCAGACTGGCAAGCAAATGCTGAAACCGCATTGAGCTGCACAGACCTTTTAGTGGACTAAGGCTACTGATGCTACAGGAGTACTTTACTGTGGCATTATTTCAACAGATTCAACATGTTATTGAAGAACACAAAATCTGTATAAACATGCTTGCTTAAAATGGTAAAAAATCAGGAAAGCACATTTTAAAAAATCAATTTTTGAGCAATTCAAAAGCATTTTCATTTCTTAGCATAAAGAGAAAGCTACAACAGAAAAGCTTTTGTTGATCGTGGGGGCTTATAACCTGAATTTCGATTATATATATATTTGTGGTCTTATCTTGCATTTCATAATGCATTTCCCATTATGACTGAAGATTTTGCAGAGCTCACAAAGTAATTTTAAATTTTTTTAATTGTGATGTACAGTTCCTATTTTTTTTTACAAAATCTAAGCCCTTTTTCATATAATAATAATTATGCATTTCATTGTACATTATACTTTATAATTATAATACATTATGCTGAAATGAAAATGTAAAATATGTTAAATTCTGAAACCTGCTAAATACAATTCTTACACTGATGTGTGAAACATGTAAGGAGCAGCATAGTACAAAATATATAATTCATATAATAGTGACCAACTGGATGGCATTTCTGAAGAATATATTTTTTGTATTATTCTGAAGGAGCCTGGCATTACCCTTAACTATGCATTAGCAATTAGCACATGCATAGTGGATTGTATTTGTCCATTTCATTGTCAGTCATTTACCTCTTTCCACTTTGTCTATTTCATTTAACCCTTAACCTTAATTATCTTTTACAACGTTTATTTTATGATGTGTAAAAATGACATATTTTAATTGATTCAGTCAAAGATTGACTAATTGATTTTAAATTGATATTGAATACAAGACACAAATTCTTGAGAAGCAAGTTCAAATGTTTCATAATTTTATTACGCCACTTTCACAACTGTAAATAATACAGAAAACTTTGTAGAAACAAAATTTTCCAACTAAGTCTGTTCACAGCATATCACCTGCAATAATGTTCTTATAATATTTATTTAACAATGAAGTTTAAACTTTTTACTTTATGAAAACCTTTAGACCTCAAACCTCAAACTTTGCTCATCGCAAATATAAAATGTGCAATGAAAAAAAATCTTATTTACTAAGATAATTTTCACACTACCATGCAAAAATATCCTAAATCTGATTTTCTGCCCCTTAATATGCATTACAGGGTGGCACGGTGGCTTAGTGGATTCCTGGTTCGAATACCAATCTGGGTGGAGTTTCAATGTTCTCCCCGTGTCTGCATGGGTTTTCTCCGGGTTCTCCGGTTTCCTCCCACAGTCAAAAAACATGGATCGAGTCAATTGAATTCTCCAAATTACCCCATATATAGTGTGTATGTGTGTGTGTGTGAATGAGTGTGTGCCAGGTTAGATTGGCACCCTGTCCTGGGTGTATCTGCTCAGCACCCGAAACGTTTTCCCCTGGATGGGCACCTCCCCCCTCCCTCGACCCTAGTAGAGGATAAAAGTGGAAGATGATGGATAGATGGAATATGCATTAGAATTGATATTGTGAGAAAGGGCCTTTTATATGACCTACACATGCTCTTTCGGATTATGGGACATTTTCACAGACACACTTTGAAATCTTGTACAAAATCTTCACATATTTACAGTTCACATGTTTATATGTTTGAGAGTGGCAATGGGGAGACCAACAGAAAATATTGCTCTAACAACTAAACCTTGATGTTCAAGTTCAGCTTCTGTGGCAGTCATGTTGTATACTTATATGAGCCAAAACATTTCGATACACCCAGGACAGGGTGCCAACACTTCGATGGGCACACACTCACTCACACACAAATACACACAAACACCCTCTATATGTGGCAAATTAAAACCTGGGCACAAATTTGGAGAATTCAATTGACCTTGATCCATGTTTTTGGACTGTGGGATGAAACCAGAGAACCCAGAGGAACAGCACGCGGACACGGGGAGAACTTTTTTTTTCAAATTAAACTTTTTGAACTGGTCAATTAAAATAGTCCATATTGGCATTTGACCCTTTCACCCAGCTCACCACCGGTAAAGACTGTGCTACTGAAATGCTAATATTTCAGGGGGCCCTCATGACTAGGTAACCTGCAGTCGCTTTGAATTATGCTGCTGCAGACAGTAGTGCCTAAGTCACATGCTGCACATTAAAATGTCTTTTCAAAGGTCAAAGGAACTATTAATTAACTAATTTAATTAACTTTTGTTGACATTTCACACTTGGTTAAGGACAGAAATTTCTATTGGATCACTGGGTTTTCAGTCCTTTACCACTAAAATGTTATAACTGTACAGAATCTCTCCATCTGTTATTGATATGTCACTGTGTATTAAAATGTGCTGATTTAAAAGACAATTAAGCATATACATAAACTCAACAACTTATATTGTCTGGCCAGGATAAATACTTCACTGAGCCTTGATCCTCACAAGGTTCCTTTTAAAACAAAAGCACATGCCAGGGTTTTACCTTGCCACTGTCACACCAGCTTGCTTGATACAATGCACTAATATAAAAATGTGTTGTATAAATTAATAAATTGCTAAATTTATAGATATGATAACTGAATTCCATTTATGCCTAACATAAAATTTTAGCACTTTGGATCCTTCTTTGTTGTATTTTTTCATCTCAGTGAATTGACTGTTTTTCATGGTTGTAAAGACATTTCCACCGACACATGTTTTATGGGACCATGTAGATGCAACACATTGTAATTTATGATTGTCTCGCTGAAATGAGAATGTCCCTCTTGACATATTTTGATTGGCTGTATGTATTCAGCTCTGGTGTTCAATAACTGTAAACGTGCTTCAAAATTAATAGTACTTTCACAGATGTGCAAGGAATCTATAACATGTGCCCAATACACCGCATGCCATTAAAGATACTGGCTTCTGACAGATGGTCCCACTTCTCTTTAGTCAGGAATACACAGCATTTATGATATTCAATAAGGAATAGGGATAGGCATATGCATTTATGCATCTTATATGATAAATATGCAGCTTTTTTACTGCATGGTACAGTGTTAACTTTGTAATTGAAGCTTTAAACTATACAACTTTCCCTAAACTGTTTATATGCAATTGTTTAAATATGTGTTCTTGAGCTCATGCTGAGTGCATTTCCATTACTGTTTTCACTGCTTAAACACATTATTACTGTCATCCTACGTTGGTGTTTTACCTTTGCCTTCATACTGTACATAATTTTCCTTACATTTTAATATTATATAACTATAGATACTGAAATCCCCAAAACACTATGTTGTAAGCCTGTGTGTGTGTGTGTGTGTGTGTGTGTGTGTGTGTGTGTGTGTGTTTCCTATAGAAATCCACACTATTGTTTATGCAAAGTTGCATCAATTTTTTGCTATTCACACTTCTAGTCTAACATCTAACTGAACAACAGTGCCGCCTTGATAAAAATATTGTATATATATATATATATATATATATATATATATATATATATATATATATATATATATATATATATATATATATATATATATATATATGATGCCGGCGGCACGGTGGCTTAGTGGTTAGCATGTTCGCCTCTCAGCGCTAGGGATTCCCGGTTCGAATCCCCATCTGGTTCTCCCCATGTCTGCGTGGGTTTCCTCCGGGTTCTCCGGTTTCCTCCCACGGTCCAAAAACATGGATCAAGTCAAATGAATTCTCCAAATTGCCCCATATAGAGTGTCTGTGTGAGTAAGTGTGTACCCAGCGATGGATTGGCGCCCTGTCCTGGGTGTATCTGCCCAGTGCCCGAGGCGTTCTCCCCTGGATGGGCATGGGGAACCCCACCGCGACCCTAATAGAGGATAAAGCGGGAGATAATGAATAAATGAATATATATATGATCACTTTCTAATAATATTACTTGAAATAAAATATACTTGTTAGTATACTAGTTGGGTGGTGTATTGTTTGTCAGTTCTGCTGTGAAACTGATGCGGTGATGGCATTTTAGTGCAGCAATGCTGATGTAGTTTTATTAAAACACCTCAGTGACAATGCTGGGATAGGAATAATGCACCAACCAAATAATACCTGCTCTGTGGTGCCACTATGGTTCTGAACATTAGAGAATGAATTCTCCAAAAATAGATTGACTACAGTCTGTAATTGTGGAACTACAATATCCATCATGTAATTTAATGACGCAAAAAGGTGTTTCCGGGAGCACAGTGGCTTGGTTAGCATGTTCGCCTTTCAGTGCTAGGGATTCCCGGTTCGGATCCCCATCTGGGTGGAGTTTACATGTTCTACCAGTGTCCGCATGGGTTTCCTCCGGGTTCTCCGGTTTCCTCTCACAGAATTTAAAAACATGGATCAAGTCAATTGAGTTCTCCAAATTACCCCATATAGAGTGTGTCTGTACGCGTGTCTGTGTGAGTGAGTATGTCCCCACCGATAGATTGGCACCCTGTCCTGGGTGTATCTGCCCAGTGCCCGAAACGTTCTCCTATGGATGGGCATGGGGAACCCCCCCGTGACCCTAATAGGATAAAGCGGAAGATAATGGATGGATGGATGGAAAAAGGTGTTTCCAAACTTTTGACTGGTACTGTACCTGTTAATAATGCAGTTTATTGGTCTGCCTTATAGCATATTTAGAATTGAGTACTTTTATGGGAACAATGTTGCCAGTAGTATCATGTTCAATAGTCGAACAGCCTCTGTTTTGTATCAGGTTTTATTTTATCGGTTTCAGTGTGGCAAATGGCTAGAATACCATGTTGATCCTAGACTTCACATCTTTCTCAGTCTCTCTGGTGTTGCTGACACTGCTGATGTCCAGTGAACTTGGAGATTTTGCAGAGTTTGTGCATTCTGGCAGAGATGTGCTCATGGTGATGAGCTTATTTAGGCCCGGTTTCCCAAAACAAGCCCTTCAGCTGAGCTACAATTTAGCTGCACTTGTTGTATTCTTTATACTCAGATAATGACTTTCCTCTGTTTCTAAAATCACTTGTACATGAATCCTATAAATAATCAGACAATTACCAGTATCTGATAATAAACTTATTTTTAGTGGGTGTGTGGAGGACTCATAATTAAATAAATTAACTTTTCCTTCATGTCACAGCATTCCTGCTGTGAAAGCAATCAAGACTGATCTATCCATTTGTCCTCTGCCTTATTTGCCTTCTTTAAAGCACACATTATAATAATTAACATCATTCTAAAACTAATAAAAGCACAACTGTGTGCCAGTACAACCAGCTACTTTGTATAATGAGCATTGATGTGCATTTTAACATGATCTGTTCACTTTTGAATCAATTGTGGGATGAATGCCACAAAGCACTTACTGTACAACCACATTAAATGAATAAAATAGAAACTTTAGGTCTTGCACTTATCCACAAAAACACGAGGGTAAAGCAACATTGCTACCATTAACAAAAAGGGTAAAGACAATGATGTGCCTCTCCCTAAGAACTGTATTAAGAACAGTATACCATGTCCTTAAAGTTAAACACTTTATACAACTTATACATACTGTGTATAATGTAAGTTTGTTTATTATTCTGTAAAATTTTAAGTTTTAAAATCTCTTTTAAATCCCAAATTTGCACCTTTGGTTTACCTTGCCAATCTTTTATTCTCAAAATGGAGTGCTACTGGAATTTCAGTTGAGTAGGCCTTAGAACAAAAAGTAAAATTTACTGCTTAAAAATCACAGTGATTAGCCCCACACAGAAAAAAGAATCCAGGTTTAATTCCCAATTTGTGAAAATGTGACTCAGATCTGATCTGAAAAGCCAATCTTTTCAAATCAGATTTAACTAATTTTCATATGTTGTCTTGTACGTATCTGATTTGTGACTGTGCAACTTTAATGAATTGGAAATCATTTGACCTCGTGCAGAGAAGAGCAAAGACTCTAAGACTTAAAAAAGCTGATGTCTGGTCTTTTTTCTCTTTTCCCACCTGATCATGGCAAAGTTCCATTTATAGCTGATAAATTGTCATTTTTCAAAACAAAGTACTGAGCATACATACATTGCTAGCGTACCCTTTTAACCAATCGGACAAAATGGGCTAGGTAAGGCTAGTTAAAATACACACAAGGAAGACACATGATGGGATAACACACCTGATAAGACAAGACAGAAGGCAAATTAACAAAGACTAATTAATCAATTTACAGAGTCTAAAGAACAAATAACCAAATTATTAAATGACTAAGACTGAATGATGAAGCAAAATTAAAATGTCCAATGGGGAGTGCATGACAATGATGCAGAGTTAACTATGTTTACATTAGCATACTATTTGATATTTTTAAAAGCACTGTATGGACAACCATTTTTAAGTCATTATATTTTTAACAGTATCCATTTATGGTCACAACAGTGGAAAATATTCACATATTTAATTCATTTAATACCTTCCTATTTATTCTGGCTCCTACTGGAATTACAAGTGGACTGCCATATCACCATTATTTGCTGTCCTAAATCCAATATGTATTTGATTTAATATCATGAGAATGAATGAATTGAATTAGAATGTTTAGATCAGAATCCATGTGACATTTTGTCTGTCCGCAAGCTTTAAAGGCTTTTTTTATGAGCCAGCTCCATCAGAGCAGAAAAAATCAACAGATTGTATTTTCATATGTCTCTGTGATACAAAACTGTTGCTTGTTTCTCTGTCTTGATCATGTACAACTGACAAATTGTTTGCCATCCATTTATATGCATTTAAAATATTTGGCTATGGGTGATTTGTTGTAAGTGACACAAATTCAGTATGTGGAAATGTATCAACGTGTGCATGCACTCCATTTAATGAAGCAGATGCATTAACAGTAGACAAATACAGACAAATACAGGTCATTTGCTTAAATGAATAAGAATTGGCCGTACAGGCAAATCCAATCTGAGCAGAAAACTGCAATTGAACGATAAGATTGTGAACATAGGCTTAGTGTGTGCATGGGTAAATGACAGAGGGAGCAACCGAGAGAGAGGGAGAAAGTGGGGGGTCGTGATCTCATTGAGAAATAAGCAGGAGGCAGGAATTGCTGTCACAATGAGGACAGCTTCCTTTAATTGGATGCTCCACTAACAAGTCACACCATGAAAATGTGTGTTCTAACTTGGAGGAAAAATGCAAAAGGACACACTATGAGCTTAAGATAAATGTGTTGTATGACAGTTGGGTTAACATTAATGGCTGTGTGTTAATGTGTGCACATGATGGTGTGTGTGCTGGTGTGTGATTATAGATTCAGCACTACTAATGTGAAAATGCATCACATTTATAGCTGAGTCTTTATTAGCTTTCTGTATTATTCAAATAATCTCGCTCACACAGAGCATCTTTTACAAGCTCTATCAGAGATATATGAGAAAAGAACTGCCCTGTAATCACTGTGCTGAAACACTCTTCACATAATATCTTAAGCACACGGTCAAATGTATGCAGACAGTACTTTTGGTAGAGCTACATGACATGATGTATTTTTTATAAATGCTGCAAAGAGTTTAGCAAAAAAATGTCTAACACCCCATCTAAAAGCAGCTGTTCCTAAACAGCATGACTGTCACACTGCACCAGGGGAGCAAAACAAGGACAAGAGGTGTCAAAATTCATAATGTAAACAAATTGTAACATACTGCAAGCAAAAAAGCTCTAGAAACTGTCTGTAGTGTACAGTCATCACAGCGAAAAAGGTAGACAATGTGAGGCTGTTTCTTTTT
>JAFMOD010000354.1:22077-115279 GCA_019802435.1 Corydoras maculifer
GAGTTTAGCAAAAAAATGTCTAACACCCCATCTAAAAGCAGCTGTTCCTAAACAGCATGACTGTCACACTGCACCAGGGGAGCAAAACAAGGACAAGAGGTGTCAAAATTCATAATGTAAACAAATTGTAACATACTGCAAGCAAAAAAGCTCTAGAAACTGTCTGTAGTGTACAGTCATCACAGCGAAAAAGGTAGACAATGTGAGGCTGTTTCTTTTTTTATGGTATAGACCAGTCAGCAATTGAGTAAAGTAATCAGGCTGCAATTTGATTAAGACATAGAGTAATAGGTGTCTTACTTGACAGTGCACTTGCACTTTAAATGTGATCACATCACTCCTTCCCCATAAATCCACCTTTTTAATTCACACAGTACCACAATGTAAAGTGTAATGTACGTAACTATTTGTGAGGATAAAAAAGATGGATTTTGTGTACAAAACAGAATTTAATCAGGATTTTTGGTCACTAGTTTTGTTGGTGATTTTTTGGGTGCCTACACAACTGTTACAAGGCGGGTACGATTGAGGACCGAAGACAGGATTTCACCAGCTCAGGAACAGGCTTTATTTACAAATTATTTTAAATACATTAAAAGACACGTCGACAGCTCTGCTTTCTCCCCGAGTGCCGCTGTGCTCCTGCTACAATGAGTTATCTATCTGCAATGCAACAGCCCTTTATATTGCATTTCTGCATAATAAGATGTTTTTATAGCCATAAAATAGTTATTAACAAGTTGATTAATTCAGTATTAGTATCAGATTATTATTGACATAGCCCACCACTGATAATATATATGCATCCATCCATTATCTTCTGCTTTATCCTCTACTAGGGTCGCGGTGGGGGTTCTCCATGCCCATCCAGTGGAGAATGTTTCAGGTGCTGGGCAGATACACCCAGGACAATGCGCCAAACCTTCACTGGGCACACAATTACTCACATAGACACAGACAAACATGCTCTTTATTAGGCAATTTGGAGTATTCAATTGACCTTAATCCATGTTTTTGGACTGATATTGCCAAATTTCAAAATTCAAACAACCTTAACTGCACTGGTTTTACTTACTAGTAAAATGTACAAATAAAAAAAGTGTAGCATTGTGATCATCCATCCTTTCATCCATTATCTTCCACTTTATCCTCTACTAGGGTCGCGGTGTGGTGGGGGGGTGACCTTGATCCATGGATGACCTTGATCCATGTTTTTGGACTGTGGGAGGAAACCGGAGTAAACCTACGCGGACACAGGGAGAACATGGAAACTTCACCCAGATGGGGATTCAAACCTGGAAGCCCTAGCGCTGAGAGGCGAACATGCTAACCACTAAGCCACTAATATTTGTAAAGGCACATTCAAACTTATGTTGGTAAAATTATCATAAAACCAAAAAACTAAAAGGAATCACCACCTACAAAATAGTGTGAAAATTTAGTCCTTGCACCACAAATACTTTCAAATCTCTCTGATGTACTTTCATTGCTAAGAAAATGCAGAGACTGCCTTTACTGAATATGTTCTAGGTATGTTCTAAGATTCTAGGTGTTTTTTTGAGAATACAGATTTAGGTCACCCTGGTAACTTAAGCTACATTGTCATTCCAAATCAGATAATAGCAATCTTCATGAACAATTTTGTGCTTTATATATTGCTGGTGAAAATATATGGTTCTAATCATTTTAAGTCTTTAATCAATTAATTGAAATAATGGGATGAAGAGATGGGCACTCGAGATACAATTAGGTAGCCAAGAAAAAGACTTTTGACTTGACATAAAACTTGTCTCTAATGACACTCCTCTCAAGACTCGTCTAAAATAACTTGTGAACAATGTGAGTCAGTCTGTTATCTAGGCACTGTGTAATTAAAAAATATTTGTGGGTATATTTTGCCAGACCCCTTTCTCATGGTGTATCACAACATATAATTATTATGAGCGGATAATTGGAGACAAGCATTAAATGGAAACAGGAGGATGGAATGTCTTATGTTGGATTACAGTATGTGGTAGTCTTAATCTACAGGAGTTTATAATCCTTGGACATAATTGAAGTGCAATGAAAGCAATTAAACTTCATAACACATTAAACACATTAAACTTCATAACACATTTGAAAACACACCAGAAAGGTTTGTTTACTTTACACTGTCACATCACAATCCATCTAATAGATAAAATACAGTTATTTTCCATTTCCTCTCCCCAAGCTTACCCCTAAGCAGTTGTTCACTTTACAAAACAAAAATGATATCACTTGTACTTTGTTTGAGACTTGATTTGGACTTATTTTGTATTTTGTGACTTGTGAATAGCTTTGGTATCAAATGCATTGTTTATCAAACCTAGCAACCCAGACGAAGACAAGGCAGAGTGCAAGGAAAGTCCTAGAGTCCAACCGTCCATGTGTACCTCATTTGTTAAAATGAATGACTGTAACTCTCATGTATAAAAATGCAAAATGGGGAGCTGTAAATTGGAGCCGCACTTTAAATAATTTAGGTTCACATGTCAAGCTGTCCCTCTGGCAAGGCCTGGCACTCCGCCGATCCAATTGACTGCATCTGACCCTTGAGAGTAGAAACCAGATTTTTTAAGTTCAGTTGCCATAGCAACACCTACTAGTGGTATACATGTACCAGCACAGGTGTGGACAAAATGTAATAAAGTATGCTTTTCCCTGCATGTTTGACAGTTTCTGGTAAGGAGATGGTTGTATTTGCATGTGTGATGAGATGTCTCTGAGTTTAAAAGAAAATTAAAGATTCATGTATATTTCCATAGTATCAATTAACATAACCATATTTAATTAAGAAAATGTAACCATTCTTTATTTTTTTGTGACTCACCTGCACTAGTTCTTAACTGAGTTTTAACACACTGGTATAAATAATCCGTGTCAGAATGAGGATGATTACTAAATGTAAACAACAGCTCTGTAAGTCACTATTCAAAAGAGCACATCTAAACAGGTCTAAAGAAAATGTTAAATGATTCTCCAAAAAACAATATTTAAAAAAAAAATGTCAGGAAAGCTTGCAAAATAACTATGATTAAGTTTTTTTCTAGAGTACATAAGCTTGACAGTTTTTATTTTTTAAAATAAATAACCATTTGGTATTATGTGATACTAATTTTTAAAGTGAAGTAACAATCACAGGTTTTCAATGTTTTTCTTTTTAAGAACAGCATTTATCTGATGTTCTAAATGACTTGTACAGATTTTATGTCATACAATTTAGCTGCTCATTGGCCAAACAGTGGCAGCTTGGCAGGCCTCTGACCCATCATGCTTCCAAAGCATGGTTCAAGCCTTAACCACTCTGCTACATTAAAATCAATTTTAAAAACATATAGTGATAGAAAAAAGTTTTTTATGTCACTTTATAGGACTACATGCTCATGTTAAATCCTAAAGAAAGAGCTTTGGCCCAGTCCTAAACCAGCGATACTGTCCTATGACATACAATTTTTCTTATGTCCTATAATTCATTTTTTCATTATCTTCCGCTTTATCCTATATTAGGGTCATGGTGGGGTTCCCCATGCCCATCCAGGGAAGAGCGTTTCGGGCGCTGGGCAGATACACCCAGGACAGGATGGCAATCGCTGGGGACACACTCACTCACAGAGACACGCACGCATACACACTCTATATGGAGCAATTTGCAGAATTCAACTGACTTAATCCATGTTTTTGGACTGTGGGAGGAAACCGGAGAACCCGGAGGTAACCCACGCAGACACGGGGAGAACATTGAAACTCCACCCAGATGGGAATTTGAACCGGGAATCCCTAGTGCTGAGAGGCGAACGCGCTAACCACTAAGCCACCGTGCCGCCTATGTCCTATAATATAATATTTATTTACTGGTATTTATTTATTTTGAAACAAGCAAAAACTTATAAGAAGTTCAAAACTTTAATTAAAAGAAAGAGTATTTTACATTTCCTTTTTAAGCAATACATGTGCCATCATTATTGAAATCCTCAAATTTAATATCTTTCACATCCCCTCTTAAAGTAGAACAAGCACTATTCTATAATATCCAACCAACAGGTTGAATGAATGGAAAAAATACATAATTCCCCAGACCCTCCTTACCAGTGGCCACAAATATTTTATTTTTCCAAACATGGACGTTCTCCAGGGGAGAACGTTTCGGGTACTGGGCAGCTACACCCAGGACAGGGTGCAAATCCATCGCTGGGCACACTTTTACAATTATTGTTAGCCAAAAAACTCCAACCTTTAATGAAATGTATTTATAATGAGGAAAAAGAAAAAAAATGTGTAAATAATTGTTTCATGAATAAAATGTTTTTGAAGCATTTGGATTTAAAATAAATTGTATATTTTAATTTACAAATATTAATCATAATAAAAACAACACATTGTAAACAGTGTCTAGGACCTAGGAAGTTTTGAAAACATGCTAACCACTAAGCCACCATATTGTGATCATGTTTATAATATTCAATTAAGCTGAAGTACTGATACCAATATTTAAATAATCCTTTAAAAGCTGTATTTACTTTGACCCATTACCAAGGAATTGGTAGAAATTATTGTTGTTGTTGTTGCAGTTGTATATATATATATATGTATATATATATATATATATATATATATATATATATATATATATATATATATATATATATATTTATATTTGGAGCCCTAAAGGACCACTGTAAAGTAGAAATGATTTAATTGATGTATAATTCTACATAAGTGTGGAGAGTAGCATTGTTTAAAAACATTAATATTAATAACAATAATTAATAACATGAATATTAATAACAATAAATTCAAGTGTTTACAATTTTAATAAATCATAATTAAATACTTGCATTGCAGGACAACACAGCANGAATAATTTTGCACATCGCACTTTTCAGTTTTTTATTTGTAAAAAAATTGTTGATTCATGTATAACTTTCATTCCACTTCACAATTGTATACCACTTTGTGTTGGTCTTTCACATTAAATTCCAGTGAAATATATTTATGTTTGTGGTTGTAATGTGACAAAATATGGAAAAGTTCAAGGGGTATGAATACTTTTGCAACCCACTGTATATTCATTCATTATCTCCCGCTTATCCTCTATTAGGGTCGCGGTGGGGTTCTCCATGCCCATTCAGGGGAGAACGTCTCGGGCGCTGGGCAGATAGACCCAGGACAGGGCGCCAATCCATCGCTGGGCATACACTCACTCACACAGACACACTCTATATGGGGCAATTTTGAGAATTCAATTAACTTGATCCATGTTTTTGGACTGTGGGAGGAAACCGGAAAACACGGAGAAAACCCACGCAGACACAGGGAGAACATGGAAACTCCACCCAGATGGGGATTCGAACCGGGAATCCCTAGCGCTGAGAGGCGAACGTGCTAACCACTAAGCCACCGTGCCGCCATATATATATATATATATATATATATATACATACTGTAATTTTTGTGATGACAGATGTCATGGCATCGGCTATAATGCTTATTTTTTTAATATATCTGAATAATATACATCTAATAATCAGATAGCAGTACACTGGGCTTTGCAGTGTCTATGTTTGGATGCCTGAATGATTGTGAAAATTGCAAAGATTCTTAATTACATTTTGGACTAGATCCCTAACAGATAATTGTAATTAGGTAAATGATACAATGGAAGAACAGGTGACTTAACCAGACACAACTCCATCATATTACACTTTAGAGAGAAACAAGGGTAAAAAAAAATAATTGAGAGAGAAGATATTAAGAATTTTTTTCTGTCCTCTTTCCACCTCAGTGCGCCTAATAAAGCTCACATAATTAAGATTCAGCCATATGCAGAGCTCACTGCTCAATTTACCACTGCTCATTCTTTTATTCCATCCCCCACCATCTTCCCTTTTTCATCTTTTTCTCTCACTCCCTTCCTACCTAATCTGATTCCCGTTCACTCACTGTGACCTCCCTCTGTCTTGCTTGCAGAATAAATCCCTCGCTCAATCACTAGTCTTTTTGGAAAGTGCCATTTTCCAGCCATTCAAATGACTACTTTCTCCCTTTCTCTCCGTACACGCCCATTTAGAAGTGCCATTGAAGATGAGCTTTGACATGCCATATTCAGAGAAGAGGAGATGAGAATAAAAGCCCATTCAAGGATGGCATGAAAAAAGAATAAAAGAAGGGATTGAAAAAGGAAAGTGAAGACACTAAAGGGCTGGTCTTTACAGTGGAATAGAAACAGGGGACAGAGAGAGGAAGAGACAGAAGCGGAGACAGCGAGAACAAAAGATTATGACAGAGGGTTTTTGAAGGATTGAGAATTTCTGACTGGCGAGCTGTGAGAAAAAATGCTTTAATAATGCATGAATTATTCATGAGAAGCCTCGTGGATAAGATTCATGTGGAGACACATGGAGCCTCTTTTTCCCAGAATGCATTTTCTCTCAATGCTGATGAAGCATGCCAGAAGGGATGCATATATTCCTGCCATATTCACCCACAAGCAACACTAACAAAGTGTAATGCATAAATGTGACGTGCCTAAGCAAGTGGGTTTAGCCCTGTTGCTGGTGGCAGACGGAGCACCAGAGAAGCAAGGAGGCTGCTGCTCATCTCTGACTGATGCACTCGACCAGCTGAGCTCATCTGTGGGAGCTGATGCGTGCACACACACACACACACACACACACACACACACACACACACACACACACAATCATGGTCCAATTCCCATTCCCAACCCCCTATATCCCTTTTCACACACTGACAGTAAAGATATCCCCACATACAGACATCCTTATCTGAATGTTCTAAATCTCCTAAATACAACCACACCTTTAACTCTCTCCTCTACACACACACACACACACACACACACACACACACACACACACACACACACACACACACACACACACCCAGGTTGCACATGCAACACTGTCCCATCTCCTATCTGTAAATGACGCAGTGACTGGAAATAAACAGCCAATTTAAGTGCTGGACACCTCACTGCTTACTCCCCTCCTCCCGCCACATACACAAGCACACATTCACACACACACACACACCCTTCTGCTTCTGTCACACTTTGTCACACACAGGTCGAAGCTGGGAGCAAGGTCAATGTCCTGCTAACAGAACTTGTCCTCACTGGCTTGTGCTTAAGCACAGCTGAAGAAACACTGCTTGCAGCTCTAAAGCTAGTTCGTTGACTACATAATCACAAGCATGCAGAGTTCAAGATCAGTAAAACATTTTCCATGAGCCAGCTAACTGATAATATAACTGCTAGTGTCACGGCATTGTGAGGGTTTTTATGTGTGAGGTTTCATCATTTACAGTATGATCTGAATTGAAACCATGTATGCTTTATTCTGAAGTCTGCTGAGGTTTCCTGTTCATTTTGCAACAATGTTAAATAAAAGCCAAGCTAGCGCGCTCAAATTCATCAGGTGGCCTAGAGCAATAGTACTTTGTTCTTTTTTTTCTGCTGACACAGTGCCAGTGCTGATGCCTGGAGCCAGTGCCCATTCAGGCAATCAGTAAACCTTTTTGTGAACAAGCCTGCATCTTAACTTGTGTATAACAATGTATCACACAAATGTAACCTTAAAGAGTAAAAAAAAAATTTATGTAGAATGAAAAATTTGGCTAAACAAAAAGATTTTAAGACATGCAATAGGTTTTTCCTATGTTTTTCACTGGCCATAAACGTTGGCCAGAGGTGGTAAGTAATGAAATAAATGTATTTCATTGCTGTACTTAAGTAGTTTTTTTAGAAATCTGTACTTTACTCAAGTTTTTCTGTTACTTAATACTTTTTACCTCTACTCACTATATTTCAAAGGAAATATCTGTACTTTTTGCTGACTACAATTCCAAGCAGGTTTGTTAATTTATTTTTAATACATATATTTTTAGGTTGATTTTATTGCTTTATTTACGTATGTTTTAATCTGCTCAGGCAGCTGAAGAAGTTCAAATGGGAATCAAACATTTTTGATGTTAAACAGGGAAGGCCGGAGCAGGCGGGAAGAAGCGGAGTGAACTTGTGATTGGCTTTGTGACAGGAAAAGACTAATCGAAATTACTAAGGGAAGAAAATAAATAAATATTCTGACAATATTTATAGTATATAGAATTTATAATAAAACATTTTTTTATTTAAAATAATGTCAAATAATTTTTTGACCTCTGTGGCTCAACAAACATCTTGGCAAATTAGATGCCTTTTGTGTCTGAAAAGAAGAAGCAAGAGCTCATGGAATTTGAGAATTCACAGTCAAATTTGCAAAAAGCACATTGAAGTATCTGAGGTATCATGTATTTTAGGTCCATTTCAAGTTTAATACTTTATTTGGTGTAATTTTTTAGCCAGTGTTCTGACGAGTTGTGCTGCTTGTTGAAATGTGCTGCCATACTGAGGCATTTTTATATGTATAGTTGCTTAAATTATTCAGTAGTTATGAGTTTCTAAAGATAACCCATTGAGCATTATGCCGAGAGACTGGATAATAACTAGTCCGTCCCAGCATGGAGCCCTTTACTGCAGCCCCTCTGCAGCAGTTTACAGAACTATGAGTTCAGTATTGTATTATTGAAATAATAATTATCAGTATATATAATATATAATATATATATATATATATATATATATATATATATATATATATATATATATATATATATAATCAAATGCTTTGGTTAATTGTTTTTCACAATGGTTTTGGATAAGATTCTATTAAAATGAACAATATTAATTGAAGCAGTTTACTGAATGTTTTCATGATATTAGTCCTTGTGCACCTTTAAATTCAATAAAATATTTAAAAATGTAACTGTCACAGGTGCCTGGGGCACCTGTCCCTCATTTAATGGGCTCATTGTCTCCGTTGGGTGATTGGTTTATTTTTTGCACGTGACTGGGTGTCTTTTGTATTTAGTTTTCGTATTCCTTTATTCCCGTGCACGTCTTTGTTTGTGGTTTAACCCAGGTGTTATCCCCGCGCAGGTTGTATGCGTGGGAGCGTTTTATCCAGCGGACCGGCGTACGCATTCTTCTCCATGTAGCCGTTCCCGGGAAACGCTCACTAGGCGCAAGCGGCTTACGCATTTCCTCCCGCGTAGCCGATCTCCCGGGGAAGAACCAGCGGCTTGCTAACAGTAACAGGCACTGTTTTTTTTAATAAATAAATAAATAAATAAATAAATAAATGTTTACTTTTTTACTTACATGTAGGTGCATTTACTTTTACTTGAGTAAATATTTTAATATTAATTTAACTTTTACTCAAGAGTAATTAATTAAAAATTTTACTAGTACTTTTACTTAAGTAAGGGACTTCAGGTCTGCTACCTCTCAGCACTGCATTAGAAATAATATGAAGGCTGTGTGCTAAAATAGGCTAAGCTAAGCTAAGATATGCTAAGATAAAATAATCCTTTAATGGTCCCACACTGGGGAATTCAAATTTTCAGCAGCAAAAGTGACAGTAATTGGGAAAGTTATAGAGACACATCTAATACACCTAATTAAAAGAAGTACTTAAAAAAAGAAAAAATGTAATAGAAATAGAAATCAGTATATAAAATAAAATAATCTACTCAATAATGTACATGGCATATAATACAGAGGGGAGACAATAGGGAAAAAAAAAAACTCTATAAAAGACAATAGACTACACAGAAATAATGTATAACACATATGATCTAATGAAGTAGTTATTGAAAAAAAACAGATTGCAAAATGAAAAATGATTTGCACATATAATGATTGAATAGTTCATTCATTCATTCATTATCTCCCGCTTATCCTCTATTAGGGTCGCGGTGGGGTTCCCCATGCCCATCCAGGGGAGAACGTCTCGGGCGCTGGGCAGATAGACCCAGGACAGGGCGCCAATCCATCGCTGTGCACACACTCACTCACACAGACACACTCTATAGGGGGCAATTTTTTGAGAATTCAATTAACTTGATCCATGTTTTTGGACTGTGGGAGGAAACCGGAGAACCCGGAGGAAACCCACGCAGACACGGGGAGAACATGGAAACTCCACCCAGATGGGGATTCGAACCATGAATCCCTAGCGCTGAGAGGCGAACGTGCTAACCACTAAGCCACCGTGCCGCCTGATTGAATAGTTAATGCACAGTATTATTGTCAGTTTGGCAGTTATTGGTTACTGAGAGCAGTGCTGATTGTACAGTCTTACTGCAGAAGGAATTAAAACCCTGCAGTAACGCTCCTTAAGACACTTAGGTTTATGCAGTCTGTCAATGAAGTCGCTGCCCATTGCAGTTAGTTTCATACATGGGGTAGAATTCATTGTCTATTCATTTATGCTGGTGTATGTTAAGCAGTGGTACTGTTTGTAACTACTGTGTCCACTTACTATGTACTATATTAAACACAAAAATCTTATTTCTCCTTATTTTCTGTAAATTAGAATCACTGAAGTTTAGAAACACAAGCAGTAGTTTATATCAGTGGAGGGTCGTGAATTTCACACCTATGCCTTTAGTAATGTTCTTTCTGAATTTATTAATTGGTCAATAACTATTTTATAGCTATCTTATTTCGCAGACATACAGATGTTGCATCACAGATAAGTAACTCGTGTAGAAACACAGAAAAACACAAAAAAATTCACCAATGATAACCTCATAAAATTGCAATAATATTTAGGAAAACAACAGTGATTAAAAATCTAGGTTCAATTACTTCCATTAAGAAGTCATCCAATCAAAGCTAATGCAAAAGTTGAGCCTTATTCCTGGCAAGTTTTATTTCGCTGAATGTATCCAATCAAAGGGCATGAATGTGCTGAGGTAACATACGCCTGCTAGAGTGCCTTGGTGTTGCCAACTCAAAATTTGATTGGTTGAAGCAACAGGTTGTTTGACACTTAGAACTAATTGTGAAAGCAAATTATTTGACTCTGGCAACAAATGATGCTTAAATGAGATTTGTTAAATGCCTTAATAAGAAAATACACATCTGGAAGCAGCACAAATGGGGAAAAGCTCTAAAAGAAAGCGGTCAGAGCATTTGGAATTATTTACATAAGTATTTATGGACAAAATCTAATTAACATCAGTCTGATATTTTTTAGGTCAGCAGTGAAGGCCTTGATGGTCTACGAGTGGTTATTTTAATTTTTTGACAATGCCTAAAGTTATTTTGGTTATTTGGTTAGTTGTTTTATCCAGCAGTGGTAATTTAACACAGATAACACCACAGTTTTTTCCATAGCTGTGTTAATAAATGCTCATTACCTTTAATTAAATTTGACAAAGACAGAATTTGTTAAAAGTGCTAGGCTACTCCTCACTTGTCTGTCTTTTTCTATTCAGTTAATTAACTTATGAGCCCTTGTTTGGTTTCCCCGTTTGCGTTAATTAACTGTGGTTCCTCATTTGTCACAATCTGGTAATGTGTTTGGTTCTTTTAGTTTCCATTTTCTGTATTTCCCTAGACCAGCATTTATGTTTGTTACATGCTGTAGGCCTGATGTGTTGGCAGTCTCTTTAAATAAAGCCTTCTTAAGCTTAATAAGTTGCCTGTCTCCACTCAGCGTGTTTAGGCGCCTCACTTGGCGTGTATATGCGCAGCCTTTTCACTCTGGCTGGTCGCACCATGTGTAATAGAATTGATTATAATTTTAGCAAACTTGTTGATTTAAAAGAGCTGTTCCACTTGCTGGCCATCAGGAACATCAGACCTTCTCTGACTAAGTATCATCTTTCGAATTGTCTATGGCAAGCTCTTTGGATCTCTCATCTTTGGATCTCTCATCTTTGATGCTAAACTCCCTAGCTCTGTCTGTATTGCAAAGACATTTTTAAGAAACAGTCATAACAGCCACAAGCTCTGGCTTTAAAATAATAAGAAAAAATAAAAACAGGTTCTTAACCTGTTGACCAACTTGTTTTTATTGTTGTCTTGTCTATTTATTGACTTGTCCAATTATACCAGCTGGATACATTACAACCATGTCAGCATTACAACCATGTCAGCATTGGAGATGAGTCAAGAAAACAATGTATGTAGAGAAACAGATTGTAATATAAATCTTAAGTACATTTATACAAGTGGAGCCATGAAGCTGATAGAATTGACAATATGTAAAAATAAGGTTTACTGTATAAGTGGCTAATTCAAAAAATATGACATAGTCTAGGTCCTAAATACCCATCTGACCTCACTTAGTCGTACATCCCAGCATGTGAGCACTGCTTGCAAGATGCAGGTTTTCTGAGTGCCTGCTGGCACCTGGCCACCTGCAGGGACCATGTGAGGCCCTTGCAGGACATCTAAAAATAGCACTTGTCACCATGGATCTCCATCTAAATTGTATTTAATTGCATTACTGTTTTTATTTTATTTTATCAATAACACATACATTGAAGTAGATTTAAAAATGACAATATTAATTGTGAATATATTCTGAACAAGAATGTTGTACATATATATATACACAATTATTCTACACTATAACTACGCTGGTTCCCCATGCCCATCCAGGGGGAAATACACCCAGGCTAATCTATCGCTGGGCACACTCACTCACACATACACACTATATGGGGTAATTTAGAGCATTCAATTTACCTTTAATGCATGTTTTTGGACTATGGGAGGAAACCAGAGAACCCGGAGGAAACCTACGGAGATGTATATTATAAATAAGTAACTAAAACCTTTTGTTACAGATCGCTCGCTCTTCCCCGGGAGATCGGCTACGCGGGAGGAAATGCGTACGCCGTCTTGCGCCTGATGAGCATTTCCTGGGAACGGCTATACGGAGAAGATTGCGTACGCCGGTCCGCTGGATGAAACACTCCCACAGATACAACCTGCGCCGGGATAAATGCTCAGCGCCGCACCGTGGTTGAGCGCGGAAGGAGAGTTCAGAGACACCGGGCATAAAAACAAAACAGGGTTTATTATTAAAAATGGTGTAGGACACCAACAGAAAGGGGGGAACGAAACAAAGACGTGCACGGGGGAGAGGGAATACGGAAACTAAATACAAAAACACCCAATCACGTGCACAAAATAAACCAATCAATCACCCAACGGAGACAATGCGTCCAATGAAATGAGGGGCAGGTGCCCCAGGCACCTGTGACACATTTTTTAACGTTGCACTATTTGTAGTTATTTTAAACAATAATATTATCATTAAAGGATAAACCGTGAAACATTGCGATTCCACTGCAGCCAGCAGCTCGTGTTTGTTTTGTCATCCGGGCCATGAGAGAATTACCATGGCTGGATTCATTACACAAGTATCCATATGCTCTTTTCCTCAGTATATAATTGATCTTCTATTCTAAATAATTTTATTTCACCATTGCTGTTCTGTTTAAAGGTGACTCCATTTAATGACTTGAAAAAGTGACTTTGTGTCGTGAACCTGCGGTTGTGTGGAACTAAAATGAGAGTCTTTTAAGTTTTGAACAGCCCAATTAACATCACGTAGACCGGATGAGACTGAAAGACAAACACATAGGATTAAATCCTATGATCTGATATAGAGTGCAGAAAAAAAAAAGTTCTCTGGAATGAGGAGACATTACTCAGACCCCACACATAACAGTCCCTAGTCTATCCGCGCAGCAGGACCACTCAATCGATGCCCGGACTGCAGCACTACGATGTGATGGTCCTGGCAAAACAGGTGATACCTGGAGCACAAGGGTGGCAACGGCCATTATGGGTCTCCAAGCCATCCTCCACGGTGGCACAAAAGCTGGAAAAGCACCTCCAGGCCATCAAAATTGTGCCATAGCGCGAAATTCAATACTGCACCGATGATGCGCGAATGACTGGAGGTGCAGGTGAGAGATGACTGCGGAGTCCAAACGGGAAGTGTAGGGCATGACAGCAGTGCAAAGGGGAGTGAAAAAGATGACCAGGTGATGAGTGTGGACGGATGGAGGACCAAGGAAGAAATCCAGGTGAATATGGGTTGCCATAAACACAAAAGAGCACAGGGACCGAGGAGCAAAATCAGAAAGAATCAAGAAGATGGGAACAAAACGAGATGATGAGCGTCCTAAGCGAAGAGAGAGCCCAGCAATGTTCATTGGCATAGAAGGAGTCCAGAAGGTAGAAGGAAGAAAGTAGATTTTATGCAGGTAATGCGCTTCATTTTTACACCCTCCAACAGCCCATCCTTTCAAAGTACTTCGGAGAGGTGATCAGTAGCAGTCTTTCCTACTGAGTTTTGCAGTTTCGTTGCTGAAGCCAAGTGGGAGGTGCTACCTTGTAATTTAACCTTTACGGAAGCATTTTTTTGATAGATACACAGACAGACAGACAGACAGACAGACAGACAGACAGACAGACAGACAGACAGACAGATAGATAGATAGATAGATAGATAGATCTCAACAACCATTTAGTAAAAAGCCACTATTGTATTGTATTGTATGGTATTGCTGTGGTGCCTATTCAAAAGTCTCCTCATCTTCTCCAGGGCCAAGTCAGACTTTATGTAAACCGTTGCTTCTGAAGCAGCCTATACCCATAGGAGAAAATAAGACTGGTAGGCACTCTATTGACATGCTGAACTTCTGTGTTATAGACATCCTTAATTAATGGAGGAGCAGCAAAAGATGAACATTGGACTTGCTCCACAGGGTTGCAACTAAAAGATCATCTAAAAGGTCACAGCCCTGGTTGACTCTAGCACAGCAGGGAATTTTATTGATTCATCGCCCGCCGCTAGATTATTCCAACTTTAGCCCTCAACCACCTTCTGTCCTTCATGGCCACAGACGGCAGGGCATGGGAGGGGGCATTACCCACCAGACAGTGTCCCTTATCCTCTCTGTAAGAGGAGCACTGTAATCAAATAGCTTTTTTTTCTAGTGTCTGCCCTGGACCTAGAGATCATTTCAGGCTTTCACTGACTCCAGCAACACAACCTTCAAACTGGCTGGCTAAAGACATCGCGTTCTGGGGCCTCTGTGCAGCGCTTTCCCTTTCTGGTCTCAGGTGACACTATGCTAACTCCCACATAATTTGCTTGTGCTCTACAGGAATACTGGCACCTGGCTGAGATTTTTAGTAACCGAAAAGCTGAGGTCCTGCCACTTGTACAATTGCTTAATCAACCTCCTGCCAGGCACCATGCTTTTCAGAGGGCAAATTTTTCTCTCTCCAGTCCTGAACAAATCCATGGGTGAGTATGTCTCAGAGTATATCACATCAGATTTGGCAAGAGGATGAATGGAATCCAACCTTCATTCCTTTGGCAGGCCACTACTGTATTCTGGTGAACCTCAAATATTTCCTCATTTACAGTTGGTTAATCAATGGGCTACATGTGCTGAAGCACTTTAAATATATATATTTGTTTATCAATTTAAATAAAGAACTCTCACTTTGGGTCAGTCACCTTTCTGGAGTTCATAGAAAAGAGAATGAATGAATTCAAAGAGAATGAATACAAAGAGAATTTTTACTACAAACACTAACAGGACAATACCTATTGCAAATAGGCCCTCCTCTGTTCAGTTGAGTTGAGTCAATGCTTCCTGGGTTTTGCCAGTTTCTTGCTTATATTTCTAGCCACATTAACTGCCCTCACCAAAAACAATTGATAGGTGGTTTAAGCAGACCAATCAGACACAGGACACGTGTCTCAGTAATTAGTGTGAGGCTTACATTGCCACCTGTTTTTTACCTACCAAACCCCAATCTCCCTGTCTTATCACAGCACTTGGCCCATGACCATGCACTGTACCCATGCAAAACTATGAGGATGGCAACTGTGCAGTCTTGACTGCCAAGTTCTAAAAGAATGGAGACACTAGCTTGAGAACAATAGAAACACATTATATAATCAGTAGCCCAGACGTCCAGTCTTTTATAGTATTTTTCAACAATTTGAGTTCACATACACCTATTATAGGTTCAAAGATTCTCAAACCAGATGCCAAAGTCTCCAACTAATTCCAAGTAGAGTACTAGCCCATTAAGTGCTACATCAAAAGTGTGTTGAATGAAGCCACTATGTGTTTGAAAAGTACTTGGTAAAAACCTGTATTGCAAAATGCACTGTAAAAAAAAAAGAGTTGATATTCACTTAAAAGCAGCGGTGGAAGAGTGGTTGAATTGATAATACAGAAAGTTTGAAATGAAAATAGCATACAATGCTTAAAAACATTTTTTTTAAATAGTCACAGCTTGTCAATATTTTTGAAGTACACAAGTAAAGAACTAAAGCTATCATTAGCCATGGCTCATTATTTTGGAATAATTTAACAATTATCAAATGTTAATTAAATTAAATGAGTTAATGATAACCACTTCTATCAGTTTGTAATCCCTCACTAGCATTAATGTCACCAACTGGGCTTAATTCCAAAACTGCCTAAAATGTCTGAAAACTGATTAGATTAATAGATGCATCAGAAACTCATGTTTGCAGCAAATTTCGTCTAGAGCACTACAAATATTTAGTCAGCTGTACAGGTCAATCACAATGACAATGTGGTGAATTCAGTATTGTGTGTGTGTGTGTGTGTGTGTGTGTGTGTGTGTGTGTTTCGTATACAAATCTATGTACATGTACTGTATATTGATACCACCATCATTGCTTCTTATGATTATCTTGATTATCATGTTGAGCATATGTACTGAGCATAAAGTACTTGCACTGTAAATGGCAATTTATATTTTTTGATTTAGACAGCATGATCATAAAATTCATTAACACAATAAAATATGAATTTGCGTTGTAATACAACGATTCTGGTGCATTTATTCTGGTGCATGTGTTATTGGTCTTATTTCTAAATCTGTAACAATAGTCTTCATAAAACGTAAAGCAACGTCTTTTTTTCATATTTAGTGGTAGGAGTAAAAAATAATGTTATAAACATCCTCGGTTTCAAAAATATTTTGAATATATTGAGTTAAGAGTAACATTTCTGTTTTTGGAATTTTTTTTTTCTTCAAAGAAAACATTGAAATTTGTCAGTGTAATGATTTCATTGTTGTAAAGTGTCCTTGAGCAGAAGAAATAAACTACATGAACAAAAGTGATGAAGCACATAAAACACCATTCGATGTCATTAAAGTGTGCATAAAAGATATGACAAGTTACTTCCCAGAAAACAACATTTTAGATGTCGTGGTAATTATTTTTCAATGAGGCATCCAAGGCAAATCAGTTACTTTCCACCACATTGAACTGCTTCAGGGACTGGCACTGTACATTTCTATAAATCTTCCTTTCTTGTGTTAATTTTATTGCAACAAATATCCCTGTAGTCAACTTCAACTATTACGCAAACTTTTATTTAATTTAATTTTCATTTATTTTACTACAGAGCCCCCAAAGGGACACAAGTAAAAAAAATAGAGGGACATGAGTAAAAAATGAAATATGTTATATATGTTATTATGTAGGGCGGCACGGTGGCTTAGTAGTTAGCACGTTCGATCTACAGATGAATAATGAACAAGAATACAAATAAATGTTTCTTGGAATGTTTTGAATGTTTCTTGGATTGTAACGGAACACCGTCTAGTGCTGAGTGTGACCTAACCTCGGTAGCAGTCACAGTCTTAATGGAGTTTGCATGTTCTCACAGTTGCTTGTGGGAATTTCTTTCACCTCCTAAAAATAGTTAAGCATTGGAATTGAACATGATAACAACACGATTGGATTTCACAGTCAATATTTTAGACATGAACCAAATTGGATATGTTGCTTATAAAATCACAGAGGAATCGATTCCCTAAAGATTCTTAGAACATTTGGTTACTTTCATCTCATCTTAACATGTGCACTTCATCTCATCAAGTATAGTGGACTGTCTTTTAAAATAACACATCAACACAGCAAAGTGCAATATTAAAAGCTTAAACATTCCCAATACGGTTATTCTATTAAATCATACTGTGAAATCCAATTATGTTATCGTCACATTCCATTCCAAAACTGTTTTAGGAGGTGAAAAAAAATTCCCACAAGCAACAGAGAGAACATACATGCTCCGTTAAGACTGTGACGGCTACTGAGGTTAGGTTGTGCTCAGCACTAGACACCGACGTTACAATCCAAGAAACATTTTTTATTTTTTACTCATGTCCCTTTAGTGGCTTTGTAGAATACAGAAATAAATAGACAGAAAAAAAAACACTCTCCAATCAGAGAGCGTGAATATGCTGACATGATGTTAGCCCATTAGAAGTGTCTGCTGTAGTGGACTCAAACACTTATTTAATTCTACCATACCAGAGCAACAAAATTTAAGGAATAGGCAGAAATATATAAAACCTGGCAAACAATGATTATGAAATGTGATTTGTTAAATGCTTTAATAAGAAAATAAACATCTGAAAGCAGCGCAACAGGGAAATAGTATAAAAGGAAGCGGAAAGACTTTGGATTTATTCAGTAAGTAGTCATAGACAAAATGTAACTAACATCATTCTGTGATTCTGATATTTTTAGGCCTTCATGACTAACACATATACATATAACAGTTTTACACAAAGTAAATTAAAATTTAGGAATATCAATCTGCCCAGGTTTGAAGCACAAGCAAGTGTAAATTTTATCTGCTTTAGTGAAAAGCACCATTAACAACATTAAGACCACCTCCAAAAAGAGAAATAGTTTTGCAGGTGGTGTCCACAGACAATTACTCTCTCCTAATCTTTCCTGACTAGTTCCACTCTAGTTTTGCAATTAGTTTGTAACCTTCTCACCACTAGTAGCACCTGCATCCTATTCAGATAGCACAGTTAATTCAGCTCCTCCAGGATGGCACATCTGTAAGTTCATTCATTCATTATCTCCCGCTTATCCTCATCTGTAAGTTCATTCATTCATTCATTATCTTCCGCTTATCCTCTATTAGGGTCGCGGTGGGGTTCCCCATGCCCATCCAGGGGAGAACGTCTCGGGCGCTGGGCAGATACACCCAGGACAGGGCGCCAATCCATCGCTGGGCACACACTCACTCACACATACACACTCTAAATTGGGCAATTTTGAGAATTCAATTAACTTGATCCATGTTTTTGGACTGTGGGAGGAAACCGGAGAACCCGGAGTCATCTGTAAGTTCTGTTGCAAAAAGTTTTTTTTAAGGACAGGGCCATAAAAAGACATCAACCCAGCAGCAGGAGCAGTATTTGCTTCTTTGTGTAAAAATGAACCAAAGCAGCACAGCTAGAACCCTACAAAGTGGCCTTCATTGAGCTACTGGTACAATGTTTCTCAACAAAATGTGAAACTGAGTCCATGAAGGTGGGATAAGTGTCCTTTGTCCTTTAGTGTGATGTGTATTCAAAGTCCACCATTGGCGGCCTATTCCCCTTACAGATGAGAGCAGGTTCACCCTTGGCACATGTGAAAGATGTAAAAAAAATAAGGAGATACCATGGTAAATTCTGTGCTGCTTGTAACATTATCTAGCAAAAGCAGTTTGATGGTGAGGCAGTGATTATCTTTGTTGGTAGATATTTAAAGAATTGCACAAATCTTCTGGTGCCAGCCAACCATGCCCTGAATGCTGTTGGGTACCGAAATTAAATATTTAGGGTCATTGTCAGAACTAATGCTGGTGCAGTGGAGCCTGGGTTGCTCCTGGTGTGGAACAATGCCCAGCCTCATGTGGCCAGAAAGGCATTGCTGCATACCTGAATCCATTCGAGAATGACTGAAGCGTTCACCACTGCCAAGTTACGCTACATATTTTCCAGAAGCTTGCTGATACACTTATTTATGTCTCGCAGAACATCCCCCAGGACAACACCCGCTGTCTTATCAGGAGCATGCCCAGAAGTTGCAGAGAATGCGTAAAAGCAGGTGGGGACCATACACATACTGAATAACATTATAAGCCTTAATGACATTTAAAGAAATGTAATAGTCCTTTAATTTTGATGTTTTACTTAATGTGAATTTCCAGGTCTTAGTGTGCTGGTGATTTTGGTTTCTATTGATTGTTCTTATGACTAATTATAACTAGTTTCACAATTTATTAGTGAAGATTTTCAACATGAATGCTGATCGAGATGATTGTGTCTGGTGAGCTTAGTTTAGGGATTTAACTTTCACATGTTTTAAAATAGCATTCCCAAAAATCTCCTGTTTTGTTTCAAGTAAATTCTCCCCATGCAACCAACCCACACACACTTAAAATATTCAAACAGCATCTGGACAGATTTGTTCCTTTTACTTCCAAAACAGGAAGAGCAAGTGGACCATGTCAATTTCCATATGGCTGTCTTTGACTTGTGTACCACTGTAAAAAAAAGATCCTTTTGTCTACAACACTTAGCAAAATTACATATAACGTTAAGTGGATGCAGTTTGTGGGAAGCTGTTAAAGCAAACTGAAGGAAAAGCAGTTTTATACCAGCTGTAAGTAATCACTGTCATATGCGATATAAGAAGTAACATTCAATTGGACCAACTAACAATCAAAGAATAACAAAAAGTAAATAAATACAAACAGATTTATAACGTATAGAGTTTAAACTACACTATGCATGCTAATCATTGTTTTAACCGTGCAGTATATAAGTAACAATGCAAACACAAGTATCTAAATTCATTCATTCATTCATTATCTCCCGCTTATCCTCTATTAGGGTCGCGGTGGGGTTCCCCATGCCCATCCAGGGGAGAACGTCTCGGGCGCTGGGCAGTTAGACCCAGGACAGGGCTCCAATCCATCGCTGGGCAAGTATCTAAATTGATAGATGAATTATAACTGCACTAATGCCATGGCTAGTTTAATATTGTATTAAGCATAGTTTTATTTTTTATTATCAATAAAATTCTAAATGTAATTATTTTAAGTTTAAACTTTTGTTTTTAAAAGTAAAAGATCAAAGATCAAGGGTACGATCCTTTGAGGTTGCAAAAGTTTTTGCATGTTTCTGGGTAGGAGTAACAACCTTATGAGAGGTAAAAATAAAAATGGTCAAAGTGAAAGGATGATCAAATGTCTCTAAAGCAGAAAATATGGCAGTTGCTGAAAATACCTTTAGAGCAGTGCTGGGAGCAAGGATAAAAAATCTGATGGACCACTTCTTTATTTACCATTATTTGCTTCTTTAGTATATAATAATTGGGTTTTGTGGAGTACACAAAGGGCCTTTCTATGTGTAGTTTGCATGTAGTCTACAACCTAGGCCTTATGTAATGATCTGTCTGAATTAATTCACTTGTCAATAACTATTGTATTGCTATACAAAGCATATTTTATACAGTATTAAAAGCTATTGTATCACAGATAGATAACTTGTGTAGACACACATTACAAAATTAGCAACATTAACTTTAAAAAAATCAAACTCAAAATCTGACTGGATGAAGCAACGTTTTGATTGATGCTTTTTTAAACTAATGGGTTGCAGAATTGCAGAATTATTTTTTTATTCATTCATTATCTCCCGCTTATCCTCTATTAGGGTCGCGGTGGGGTTCCCCATGCCCATCCAGGGGAGAACGTCTCGGGCGCTGGGCAGATACACCCAGGACAGGGCGCCAATCCATCGCTGGGCACACACTCACTCACACAGACACACTCTAAATGGGGCAATTTTGAGAAATCAATTAACTTGATCCATGTTTTTTGGACTGTGGGAGGAAACCGGAGAACCCGGAGAAAACCCACGCAGACACGGGGAGAACATGGAAACTCCACCCAGATGGGGATTCGAACCGGGAATCCCTAGCGCTGAGAGGCGAACGTGCTAATCACTAAGCCACCGTGCCGCCGAATTGCAGAATTAGGTAGATTTAATTTACCCTGGTAACAAATGATGCTGAATGTGATTGGTTAAATGATTTAATATTTTAATATTTAAAAAATACACATCTGGAAGCAGCGCAGCTGGGGAAAATTGTGAAAGGAAGCAGACAGACCACTTACAATAATTTAATAAGTGTTCATGAAACAAATATCATTAACGTCACTCCGTGATTCAGATATTTTTTAGGCCAGCAGAGAAGGCCATGAAGGCTCTGACAGCCCACCACAGATGTATACACATAATATTCCATAAAATTAATTTATTATAAATGTTCATTAGAATGCCTTATCATTCATATTGTACAACTTTTTGATATATATTTTTATTGTACTAATAAATTTAACTGACACCTTAAGATGAATATCTGAGTTAAATATAAATTTTATTAGGGCAGGGTAAAAGTCAAATGTGAAAGCCTTGATTTATGTGACATCTGAAGTTTACAGAAACTGTGTTTACAGTTAAAAGAGCTTATTAAAAACATTATTTTGGATAATTTTACACTACATTAATTTCATGATTTTATATTTACTTATGCATTGTTAGTAGCTTTAGGCTAAAAGAGAAAAATGTAATCAATCATAATTAATTACAGCATGTAATGTGTTATCACTGTTAGCTATTAACACTTTTTTACACCTTAATATATTTTGTGAATTAAATACATGAGTGTATAATTAAGGAGCTTTCTGAAGCATGCACAAATTGTAAAGAGCTGACATTGCTTCAGTTATTTATGCAACAGTATAAATTCTATATTCTAATTTCTATATTCAATATAATAATATAATAAATTATATTACTATAATAATAACTATTAAGCAGCTTTAAAAATTCAGTTCAGAAACCTGTTACATTGGACCATAAACACATTGACTTGGAACAAATCTCTACTAACATGAAAAAGCATGAAAACAAAAATTAATATACAATGTTAATATGTCATATTAGTGTTCCTAGTTAGCCAAACTTTTTTTCCTTTGTACAATTTCAGATTATTTAATGGACTTAATCTGTGTAATATGTAAATTATAGCTGTTTATATGAATGTGTTTTAAATTTTTTGCGCAGAACTGTCTACTACTAGATCTATGGCCAATTTTAACATATTCAACAAATTAAGATTATCAGCAAAACGAACAATTGGTTCATATAATTCAGCTCTACTACAACTGCATTCTTTTCACACCATTAGCATACATTTCCTTTTACTTGCAGCCCAAACATATTTAAGACATAAATATAATATGGTAGCTGGTGAGTAATTTGATTGGCTAAACCATATTTCGTAAGGTTTTTATCTACCATAACAGTTCACTTTAGCCTGACTATATCTGTGCAGATGAGCAATTTGTGGTTGGAAAGCACTTAACTTACATGGCAACTCTTTGGTCTGATAATAGATTCAGAACCAATCCTATTAGAGGTGCTGAAATATATTCATAGCTATATAAATTTCAGTCATCTTAATATTTAAAGATTAAAGGAATAAAGAATTGAAAAAAATTATCATATTCTAAGAATGTTAAATGTATAGATTGTTTTTGTAGGTAAACTTTTTTTTGTACCGTATTTTCCGGACCATAAGACCATAAGAGTACTATAAGGCGCAGACTCATTTATGGACTCTATTTGTGTACGGTACTTATTCTGTACGGCACCGTAATATAAGGCACTTGCTAAAACATACGATCTACAAGAAAAGTAAAGGATGCAAAACGGTGATTTATAATTGAAGTTTATTCTACTACTTGACAAAACACACATTATTTTTAATCACTCTTCTCCCACAAATCCATCAAAGTCCTCATCTTCTGTGTCTGAATTAAAAAGCTGCGCAATTTCACTATCGAGCACTCTGAGTTCCCCCTCATCAATGTCTGAGTCAGTCTCGTCGCCAGGCAGCTGTTCAGCAATGATGCCGGCTTTCGCGAAAGCTAGGACAACAGTTACAGCAGAACGCTTAGCCCAGGCATCCATAATCCATTCACAGACGGTGGCGTAACTCGCCCGCCGCTGCCTCCGAGTTTTAGTAAACGTGTGTTCGCCGTCTATCATCAATCGCTCCCACGGCGCCCGCAACCTTACTTTAAACGCCCTGTTTACGCCAATGTCCAGCGGTTGGAGTTCTTTAGGTAATACTCCCGGAATGACAGCAAGCTCCGAATTAATTTCTTCACTCGGCTTTTTCAGCAGCGACGGTGAGGAAAAAAACCACCTGGTCACACAACAATACTTTTATAGATTTTGGAACTCCATACACATACAAGGCGCACTGGATTATAAGGCGCACGTCCGATTTTTGGGAACATTTTAGGCTTTTAGGTGCGCCGTATAGTCCGGAAAATACGGTAGTTTCAAAATTTCATGTAAAATTCTCATTCCCTTATCTCATGGATAAGGGACTTACAAATGAGAACATCACAAGTCAGTAGTTATGAAGAAAACCATCTACACTGTAGAATTACCAAACCTGATCGTTATCTGATCCTGCCCCCCTCCCCCCCCTTTTTTTTACAACAGGTATAACCGACCATTATAAATTTCTAAAACAAATGTACCAAAATTATGTTTTTTTTATTACCTAGAAAGTATCTGCACTCTGAAGAAATACTTATGCTAGTAGAATTTGTAAACAATTAGTAAAATATAGCCACTTGAGCTGCTCAGTGGTTTGTAAAGAATATTCAGGACCCCATAGAGAAAGTATGTCAAATGTCATGGTAATTAAAGCATTGCTGTGGATTAGTATAGAGGATACACACAATTTTCATCTTTATATATAAAGAAGTTAATTTATAAAATCATAGTATGCTTGATGTATTTTGTATATGTGCATTTCCTCTCCTGAGTAATGATCTAAGCCATTATACATTAAATATTTTAGCAACAACACAGCCCTTACTTCCTTACACTTTGAGAGCATATGTTTGTGTCTGTGGCTGTTTTTTAGCTCATCTTGCATTTGTAACTTGAAAACGATCCAATCCCTATAGCCATGGGTGCTGCCTTTTTTTAAAATTTCCTCTGACACCTCTCTCTCTCTCCCAGTAACCCCCACCCCGAAACGGTTGTGAATACGAACTGCTAATGTAATCCCATTATGTCCAGTCCTCGTATCTTATAGCGCGGTACAGTATGCGCCTGGTAATGCAGCCCATTCGATAAAACCAGATTGATTTGCTAGCATGATTGATTGATGTCCTGATTGATTTCAGCCTGTAAAACAGGACAGATTGTTTTTAAGATTGCCCTGGTAAGGCACTTAGAACAAACAACGCATCACACATTGTGTTTGCTTTATCAACTGAGGTTGTATTTTATATATGCTGTGAATAGAAATAATTTCCACTCAAATGAAATGCATCCTTGCCAGCAAAATAATTATCACAAATTATAGGACATTCACTGGATAATACAATATGATACCATAATATATTTCACATGTACTCCATTACAAGCTGTTAATATCTCGGCATGGAATTAAGCATGCTAGAAATGGATAGAATCCAAATTTTCCTGATTGGTAATTTAAGAGGAAATGTGTTCTCATTCATAAAGCAGCTTTGCTCCCATGGCAGTGAAGTCATTAAGCAGAGGAGTATGCTGCAAGTGTGTATGTGAACGCATCCTGTTAATATGAAGCCTGTCACAGCCTCAAGTGGGGGCCTGAAACCTTAGCATATGATAATCCAATCAAGATTGTTTATCATTAATTAGTGGTGATGGCTATAAATAGCAGTGGCAGTGATAGCAGTGTGAAAGAGTGTGCAAGCTCAAAGGGATACACAGTGTCTTTGTAATTTAACATTGCAGCCTCAAGCAAAAACATGTTTGGGCAGTAGAATCCTTTGTCCAGTGCATTTTTTTTTGTTTTAGTTTTTTTTGTTTGTCCTCATTCTACACATTTTTAGCACCATCACACTGAGAATTTGACATGTTTAAAATGCATGTTTATTATTTTCTCTGAAATCTGAACAACAACCCTAAACATAGATTTGACTCTCTATACATTTAACTCTATGGCCATACTGTATATGTTGGGTTTAAATAAATGTTGTAAGGAAAATAATGTTTTAATAAAATGTTCTGCCCATTTCTGTTATGACATAAAACAACCTGATTTACTATTAGTATTAATCGTTTCCATAATTTGTATGTAAAACTAAAAACCATTTGCTGTCCTACATGGCTGTTGAAAGTTATGTGATGATCCATCCATCCACTATCTTCCTCTTTATCCTATATTAGGGTCGCGGGGGGGTTCCCCATGCCCATCCAGGGGAGAACGTTTTGGGCGCTGGGCAGATACACCCAGGACAGGGTGCGCCAATCTATCGCTGGGCTATGTGATGATGATGATAATAATAATAATAATAATAATAATAATAATAATAATAATAAGTTATATATAGTTATGAGTCATTTTATTTAGAAATAAATTTATTATTATTTAACACACTCTGCTGCTTTATCATTAATGCAACCTCTTGCAGAGACATATGACATATGTCCATGACAAGTCAGTAGAGCTGTCAAGAGCCATGTGTGGAAGGTTAAGTAATCATGGGATAAAAGTTAGTATATTATCCTATGATATGAACGTTCTATGAACGTCTCGGGCGCTGGGCAGATACACCCATGACAGGGCACCAATCTATCGCTGGGCGCACACTCACTCACACAGACACACACACACAAACACTCTATATGGGGTAATTTGGAGAATTCAATTGACTTGATCCATGTTTTTGGACTGCGGGAACCGGAGAACCTGGAGGAAACCCACGTGGACACGGGGAGAACATGGAAACTTCACCCAGATTGGAATTTGAACCGGAAATCCCTAGCGCTGAGAGGCGAATGTGCTAACCACTAAGCCACCGTGCAGCCGTTAGTTATCTTATCTTATAAGCCACTATATCACAATAGTGGCTTATGTACACTATGCATTTCATACACATGACTGTATATGTGCAACAAAAAAGGTCACACTGCAGTTTTGCTTGACTGAAATATGGTGTAGAGGCTGTTGTTTCTTTATTTTTAAAATGCTGGCTTGTAAAAAAAAATCCAATATGTATCTAATTTATGACCACATGTGAGAGCTTAAACCTGACTGGAAACGATCTGGAATAAGATTTATCCTCCCCTCTCCCTCAAGTACATCACATTAAAGCTAAAATAGTACTGTCTATGGAATAACCAAGAGTATTTAGCATGTTGTAGCTCAGTGGTTAGGGTGATTGGACAGTAATTTGAAGGTTGTGCAATGTAACTAGTGAAACTACACATGTAGATTGCCAAATTAACGTTACATGCTTTGCATGCATGATAGCATGCTTTGAAAACACTGTTCTGCTTGAGACTTTGTAAAGTTGCTGTATTACCTCCTAACCAGACGACACAACCGTGGTGAGTCTTATCAGCAAGAATGATGAGACAGCATACAGAAGGGAGTGCAATGGCTACAACAGACTGTTGTATAACCAACAACTCGTCTCTGAATATAGACAAGACCAAAGAGATGGTTGTTGACTTCAGGAGGACAAATTTTACTCTCCACTGAACATCGATGCTTCTGCTGTGGAGATTGTCAAGAGCACCAAAATCCTTGGGGTTCACCTGGCAGAGGATCTCATCTGGGTCCTCAACAAGAAGGCCAGCAGGGTCTCTACTTCCTCCAAAGGCTGAGGAAAGCACATCTTGTGCCTCCTATCCACTTTCTACAGAGGAACCATCAAGAGCATCCCGAGCAGCTGCATCACTGCCTGGTTCAGGAACTGCACCGCATCTAATCGAAAGTCCCTGCAGCGGGTAGTGAGGACAGCTGAGAAGATCATCAGTGTCTCTCTCTCCTCCATCACAGATATTTACACCACACGCTGCAGCTGCAAAGCAACCAGCATTGTGGACGACCTACACACACCCCTCACACACAATCTTTACCCTCCTGCCATCTGGAAAAAGGTACCGGAGCATCCAAGCCTTCACATCCAGACTGTGCAAAAGTTTCTTTTCCCAGGACATCAGACTCCTGAAAAATCACAACCAGCACTAAACCTGTAAACATGTAAACCTGGAAAAACTCACACACATACTTCTGTATACCAATGATGGAAAAAAATGCTAATAACACATTTTATACCTTTTTTACATTTACAAAAAACTGCTGCTAAACCCACTGGTTTGGTTTTTTTTTTTTGTTGTTGTTGTTTTTTACATTAATAACCGAGGACATAATTTGCGACTCACACCACTGTTTTGTGTAGCATCTTGTTCCTGAAGAACGCTGTTTTGTTCCACTGTATACTGTTGAATGACAAATAAAATACTTGAAATACTTGAACTTGAATAACTGATTCCATACTGATTCAATATTATATTAAAAGTGTGATTTATGATTTATTAATGTAAATATACTACAAATTAACTATGTAATATATTATTTTATTTTAAGCCCTTTGTATACATCATAGTAGTTAGTTAATATTTGCATATTATTTCTTATATTTGGGTTAGATTGTGTTTGGCTAACTGAGCACCAGCGTTCATTTGAAACCATACCAGGTCTCTACTGTGCCTTGCAAAAGTATTCACCCCCCTTTACATTTTTCACATTTTGTAACCTCACAACCTGGAATTCAAAGGGAATATTTGAGGGTCTGCATCATTTAAATTTGCAGACCATGCCTACAACTTTCAACATTTAACTTTTTTTTTTTATTGTGAAGCAAACAACAAATAGGACAAAATAACTGAAAACATCAGTGTGCATAACTATTCACCCCCGTAAGTCAGTACTTTGTAGAGCCACCTTTTGCAGCAATTACAGCTGCAAGTCGCTTTCGATAAGTCTCTATAAGCTTGCCACATCTTGCCACTGGAATTTTTGTCCATTCCTCATGGCAAAACTGCTCCAGCTCCTTTAAGTTAGATGGTTTCCGTTGGTGAACAGCAATCTTCAAGTTTGACCACAGATTCTCAATTGGATTAAGGGCTGGCTTTGACTAGCCCATTCCAATATGTTTACATGTTTCCTCTTAAACCACTCAAGTGTTGCTTTAGCAGTATGCTTTGGGACATTGTCCTGTTGGAAGGTAAATCTCCGCCCTAGTCTCAGATCACTGACAGACGTAAACAGGTTTTGCTCAAGAATATCCCTGTATTTAGTACCATTTATCTTCCCCTCGACTCGGACCAGTTTTCCAGTCCCTGCTGCTGAGAAACATCCCCACAGCATGATGCTTCCACCACCATGTTTCACTGGATGGTGTTCTTGGGGTGATGAGATGTGTTGGGTTTGCGCCAGACATGGCGTTTTCCTTGGTGGCCAAAAAGTTCAATTTTGGTCTCATCTGACCACAGTATCTTCCTCCTTACAGTTTGGGAGTCTCCCACATGCCTTTTTGCAAACTCGAAACGAGCCTTCCTATTTTTGCCTTTAAGTTAAGTTTTTTTTCTGGACACTCTTCCATAAACCCAGCTCTATGGAGTGTACGGCTTATTGTGGTCATATGGACAGATACTCCAGTCTCTGCTTGGGAACTCTGCAGCTCCTTCAGAGTTACCTTTGGTCTCTGTGCTGCCTCTCTGATTAATGCCCTCCCTAACCGGGCTGAGAGTTTTGGTGGGCGGCACTCTCTTGGCAGGTTTGTTGTGGTACCATATTCTTTCCATTTGATGATGATGGATTTGATGGTGCTCCGGGGGATCATCAGAGATTTGGATATTTTTTTATAACCCAACCCTGACTTATACTTCTCTACAACTTTATCCCTGACTTGCTTGGAGAGCTCCTGGTCTTCATGGTGTTGTTCGGTTAGCTTAATGGTGTTGCAGCCACTGGGGCCTTTCAGAAAAGGTGTGTATATACTGACAGATCATGTGACACTTAGATTGCACACAGGTGGCCTTCATTTCACTAAGCATGTGACTTCTGAAGGTAATTGGTTGCACCAGAACTTTTTAGGGGCTTCATAACAAAGGGGGTGAATACATATGCACATGCCAATTTTCAGTTTTTTATTTTCATATTCTTTATATAAATATATTTTTTTCTCATTTTACTTCTAAAACTATTTTGTGCAGATGCATCACATTCAATTCAGATTTAAAAAAAAATACATACAGGTTATAATGTAGTAAAATATGGAAAAATCCAAGGGGGTGAATACTTTTGCAAGGCACTGTATATCATTCCATACCATCTGTTCTACTGTCTTATAAAAAATGAGAGACGTGCATTATGAGAAAACACGAGGACTCAATGGGTTAATCTGGAAGCAAAATCTAAACCAGGAGTCTAATCAGAAGACAAAGAAAATATAACAGGGAAAAAAGGGCTTAAGGGCATTTGTCCTTAATAAGATACATTGCTCTGATTCACAACAGAAGCATTTTACAAATATGGTTATGAATATTTTACTCGAATGAGAAAAGAAAGAAATAAAACAAATATAGCGTTTTTTTTTTGCATTTCTCTCTTATGATTTTCTCTCACATGAAAAAAAACCTATGGACAGGTCACCAGTGTTAAAAGTCGCTCGTCTTTCCCGGGAATTCGGCTACACGCGAGGGAATGCGCCTAATGACCATTACCCGGGAACGGCTGCACGGGGAAAAAAAGCACACGCCGGTCCGAAAGGAAAAACGATACAAGATACAAGCCTGCGTGGGGATATTGCGCAGCGCCGTACCGTGGTTGAGCGCGGAAGGAGAGTTCGGAGAACACCGGGCTTAAAAACAAAACAGGGTTTATTATTTAAAACGGTGTAGGGACACCGACAGAAAGGGGGAACAAAACAAACGAAACTAACATCGGGATCTAACCACCACAAACAAAGACATGTACGGGGATCAGGGAACACGGAAACTAAATACAAAAAACACCCAGTCACGTACACAAAATAAACCAATCACCCAACGGAGTCCATGAGTACATTAAATGAGGGACAGGTGCCCCAGGCACCTTTGGCAACCAGAGTATCTTAAAACAGACACAAAAACACATTACTACCAATTTGCAATTCATTTATTGTCCTAATACTGTGAACGGAAACCATAGAACTTAAAGGAAATGCAGACAAACACAGGAAAACAAGCAAACAACATACAGGACTATATATATATATAGTCTATATATATATAGGACTGTCTTCTTTGCCAAAAAATGAGACCTAAGAAATAAAGCAGAGACTTTCCTAATGTAAGCATTACTAACTGTGAAAAACTGAGAATTTCAATAAAACCAGGACTTTTCTTTGGATTTTTACCATTTAGTTTCAATATCTATACATTATGTAAACTCAGTATAACTATAAGATGCTTCGAAGAGAACAGTGTGGGTGTGTCAGTGTGTCTTTGCTATCGTACTGACATGAATAGTATGCCTTGCGTGGCTTAAAACATGCAAAAGGCATGTACTAATTGTTTAAATAGTTTGTGGGTTTGTTTTGGGCGTAACCTGTAATAAACCATAAAAATCAGCATGTCACTTGCTATTCCCTCTAAGAGGCAGTTTTGTCTGACTCTGGCGGATTGCTATTTTATTGAAGAAATTTTCAATTCCCAACCCATGAAGGGAGAAGACAATTTGAATCCTGATGCTCCTGCAATTTATATTTGGAAAATGTGTAATTTACATCAGTGATGGTGAAATAAGGTAAAATGAATTGCTACTAAAGAATTGTAAAAGTGGCAAACGCATCATACACATTGTCAATGCCTGACTGTTGACGTCTGTCTAGGTTGATTTGTCAGTAGTTCACCTGTGTTTTCTGTTGCCAAGATGGCAATACACTAGAAGTTACCACCACACCACACATCGTAGATATATTTGCAAGCATGTGACTGTTGGTGGAGTGTAAGATAGCAATGAGCATTGTGACGCGCCCAGCACAGGGTGTAAGAAAGGGCCCAAAGGCATGTTTAATTACATAAAGTTACAAGTTAAAAGACAGCACTACTGAGTATTTTAGTCTGAGCATGTGGCTGGTTGGTTTGGACAGAGCTGGTAATGTTTATTTGATCATGTCTTATGTGGATTCTAATTGTGATATCATTAGCTGTATTTAAAAAATGACAGTACATTTAAAAAGCCCCAAACCCCCTCAGAATCTTTTTAAACCATTATTGAATGCTGCGGGGTGCTTGCTTTCACTATTGTAAATCCATAAATTGCATCTCCACCCCTGCAGCGCCACTAAGACAATCGATCAAATTATGTTAATTATAGCACAATATTTGACAACACAGGGCTTGATTGTTCAGCTGAGTATCTATACAGTCTTGATAACACTCTATAATTCTAGAATCCTTTGTCTAAAAACTTTAAGGTAAAAAATCTTAATCTGGATTTTACAGTAATAAAGCAAGATTGAGCTAATCATCTTTTAAATATATATTGAATTAATTAAGGATTATTGGGTTCTATCTGTCTCTTGTATCTGCAGTTACGTGACTGTAAGCAATAACAGCTAAAGACAGGTAGTGAAGTATTAGAACATTAAGTGCGCTGACTCCCTGTGATATAGTGGGTTAGTGACTATCAGAGATTGTTAAGTTCTTTTCCTTTGATGTTGAGGACATGTGTTCATCCCAGAGTCTCCAAAAGTCTAACACAATAACACCAGAAATAGATGTTAGATAGACTTTTTTTAAAAATTAATCACTAGATGTTATAAAAAATTGCTCTAAGTTGGCAACAATTTTGTGATGTATCATTGGGATGGCCGTGTCCCAACTTGCAATCCAGTAAAAAACTTTCACCTTGGCCCATCCCTGTCAAACCAGGGTCAAAAATCTACAACTGCAAAAAGTGATTCACAAAAGAAGTAGAGGATGCATGTGTATAGCACTCAAAAACTTCCACTGTCGCATTCAGAAACTCATTCCATTGGATTTTTGTGGTTACAAATTTGCTAATTTTTTTTCTGCACTTAAAAAATTATTTCTATATATTACAAATATTTTATCCACATTTGTAAATTTTAATTATTATTTCTTTTCTCATTTGTTTCAAATAACATTTTAGAATTTTCATTTGCAGTTGCTCAAATGCAGATGCAAATCTCGGATAAAAGATTTGTGCTTTATTTCAGTGATCTTTAGCAAGCAGTCAACCGCATGACTTCAGAGTCTGTTAGTGTGTCTTTGCTTGATCATGATGCAAAAAAATCAAAAAGTTATGTACTATTATTCATACTCAATTCATGGGAGAACATGGAAACGAACCCGGATTCGAACCGGGCTAACCACGGTTAGCGCTGAGAGACGAACGTGCTAACCTTACCAAGCCCGTGTAAAAAAATGTAATTTTATTTTGTATTCTGTTCATTGTTGACGTCAAATTTCACATAGCTGCCAATTGGCACAAAACATGGGTTTGTGCAATGTTGCGTGTCCATGTGTCATAACAAGCAAAAAGCAGTATTAACAATTCAGTGCCAAGATAGCAATGAACGTTTGACTGTTGAAGTCTGTCTAGACTTTTTTCAGTCAGTGTTGCACCTGCGTTTCAGATGCCAAGAGAGCAATACATGAACCAACCTAATTTTCCAAAGTTGCAATTAATTAATAGGCTAAAAGTATAAAATGCATAAAAAAGTATAGTTTGGCCAGCGTTATCTTTTCAATATACTTGGAGAGGCAATATTTGGCAGTGTTTGATGCAGCCAAAATTAAATACAGAAAAATAATCTTAAAGGTATTTATATTATTTTACCAGTTTTTACATGGCCAGTTATAATTAAAATACTCTGGTTGTAGTCCAGCATTGTTCAGACCCTCTCAGGTAAAATGATACAATTAAATAGGAGACAGATTGGACTCCATGTAGATTAGTAAAGCACACACACACACTCTGTGTCTATGATGTTATCCTGTTATAAGGCCTGAAATTGTCCTACTGAAATAGAAATTGAGTTCTAGAAAAAAAATATGCCTCACCCTGACTGAATGTTCACCTAAATGCAGAAACCAAGCCAAGGCAGACCCAAACCATCTCATTACAAATGCTAGTTTTCTTTATCTTGAGGATGTTCACTCTGGTGTCTGTTTTCCCCTTCATGTGAACATTTGGACTCTTCTGTGGATAGAATACATCTCAAATGTTTTTGATGCAACACAGTTGACTACGGGCCAAGACAATCAGGAGACATTTTGCTCAAATTTTGAATCCTTCTAATGAACTGATTCCTAATCTTGTTCATCCTCAACACTTTCAATGAGAATTGCATCTTTGTCTTCTTTGCATCATTTTCATCTTGGCTTCTTTTAGCTCACTTACCTGCCTTTTGGACTGTGTCATCATCTTTACACTCTACTACATTGCAGGCCTCAGTACTGTAAACTTTCTTACACTCCAGCAGGTACTAGTCTATCACAGATTAAATAATACATACACGACACTCTCTTTCAGTTTTCTTTACTTTTGCACTATATTCTTTATTACTTTTAGTAGTTTTGACCCCGGGATGCACGGTGGCTTAGTGGCTAGTATGTTCACCTCTCAAAGCTGGGGATTCCAGATTTGAATCCCAGTCAGGATGGAGTTTCCATGTTCTCCCCGTGTCTTTATGGGTTTCCTCGGGGTTCTTTGCTTTCCTGATACAGTCTAAAAACATGGATTTAAGGTACATTGAATACTTTAAATTGGCCCATATAGTGTATTTGTGTGTGTCTGTGTGAGTGTTTGCCCAGTGATCAATTGGCGACCTGTCCTGAGTGTATCTGCCCAGCACCCGTTCTCCTCTGGATGGGCATGGGGAACCCCCCTGTGACTCTAGTAGAGGATTAAGTGGAAGATAATGAATTAATTAATTTTTACCCCAGTATTAATTTGCATCTGATTTCTTTATCCTAACAGCTTTTCCACTCTTTATGTTCTTCAAATCTGTCCTCACTTCCTTCTTGCTAATCGGATTTTCTAGCTGGTTCACTATCTTTACCTCATTCAACCTTCTTTCTCACTAATTTTCTACATTCATTAGCTCCTCAAAATACTCCTTATTTTCACCACCTTTGCATTTCACAACACATTTCCATCAGCACCCTTAATCATTCAAACCTGCTGTATATACTTTCCAGCTCTGTTCCTCTGTCTGGTTAATAGATACACATCCTTTTCCTCAGTGAGCAACCTCTCATACAGCCTGTCATAAGCCCTTTTTCTTAGTCATCTCCACTTCTTACTTTGCCTTACGTCTTATCTCCCTTTTATCATGTTTACTCTCTTCATTCCTCTTGAGAACCCAGTACGTTTTCACCAATCTCTTTCTCCTTAAACTTTCCTGCACTTATTTCACCAGCATGTCCTTTTTTCATTTCTTTGTTTAGATACCACACCAAGAACCTTCCAGCTGATTCCCGAACCAGGAATTTTTAATAAAAGATACATTAAGAATCAGATGAGTTGAAATATTATGGCTACCCAAGTAGTTAACCCTTTATGTAAAACATTTTACAGAGTTGGATAGTCTTACAATGGTTTACACCAATTATCAGGAATTATTTAGGAATTAAACTTTGAGTCAAATGTAGCAATGGCTTCTACATCAATCAGATGCTCCCTGCTATTTGAAATAAATAAATAAGCAAATAAATAAATAACTCATGTCCTGTTGCATGCTGGAAGATTACCACCTGTCTTCTGGGGAATTAGAGAATCAATTTTACATCTATTCCGCATCAATCTGCATACCAGATTGTATATACACTTTGAAATAAATGCTGAAATAGGAAATCGGAAGCTTCATCAAGTGTGTGGGAGGAGGGAAATTGGTTTTAGAATGAAAACCTGAAGTAGGATGTGGCACAATCAAATGAAGAACAAAGCCTATCCCAAAGCCTCATCTTAATGCCAAAAAAGATTTAAACAGCAATTTCTGCATGTTTTAATGGACCCAAAAACAGTACTGAGACTTCACATGGCTGCCTTTCAATGATTTTACAAGGATTTACCACTTAAACAGAGAGGGTTTAAGCCCTTAGGGTCCATGTGTTAAAGTCATGTATTACACATGTATAGCTGCTTTCATGAAATGCTCCCAAGGTTGCAAACTGAAACGTGATTATACTATTGAAAATGACTAAGGTAGTGTGAGTATTACTTGGTAGTTCATTAGCTTCACTTCAGGTGCCGAATTGAGTCTTTGATGTGCCCACCAGCCCTGCTCAATTCCACCTCCCCAACCAGAAGTTGTCACCACTCTCTTTGTGCGTCCCAGGCGGAATCCGGGTATGGAATACTGTGCCACCCCAATTATTTCCTAAAGTTTACAAATTCTTGTGTTTATCTGTTTTTCCGCCATCTGGTTTATTTGCACAACCAAGAACCATGGTTCATCAAACAATCTGACTGTCAGTGACCATTATCTCTTCCCTGTCTTAAGCCACATCGAACACTAAAGCCCTGTCATCTTTTACTTTGGCATGACCTATAATGCACTACTCGCTGATCTAAAGTTTTGCATCCTAACTCAAGGATGCACCTGCTTGCAATTGTCTTTGTCATGCTGTGTGGTGTTCTTTGCATTCCAAGGAAAGGACAGGATTAGCCAGCATCAAACATAGATTTTAGGCTGACAGATATAAAAACACAGATTATTTTTCCTCTAGCTTTTGATGACTCGTGTTCTGCAACTAAGATTACTTCTTATGACCCTTACCTCTTTATAAATCCTTAAAAAGGCACACAGAGCTAAAGTCGATGTCCATTATCTCACCTGATTCTTTTCCACCCCTCATTCACAATCACATTCTTGATGGAAGCACAGCATCATATTAACATGTATGAAAATTGTGTATCTATGATGTACGTACACTACTCAAGTCCATGTTCTCTATTTCAGGTTAACTTCAGTTCTCCAATTTTTTCCTATTTTCTCAAACAATGGCATAGCCAGAAATGAACCTGTGGGTGGGCCTGAATAAAAGCAACTGGACCGCAAAATTTCATGTATTTAAATTCTATTTAGACGTTTGCCTCTCAGCACTAGGGATTCCCGGTTCAAATCCCCATCTGGGTGGAATTTCCATGTTCTCCCCGTGTCCACTTGGGTTTCTTCCGGGTTCTCCGCTTTCTTCCCACAGTCCAAAAACATGGATAAAGTCAATTGAGTTCTCCAAATTGCCCCATGTAGAGTGTGTTTGTGTACGTGTATGTGTGTGTGAGTGTGTGCCCAGCGATGGATTGGCGCCCTGTCCTGGGTGTGTCTGCCCAGCGCCCGAGGCGTTCTCCCCTGGATGGGCATGGGGAACCCCCTGCGACCCTAATATATAGGATAAAGAGGAAGATAATGCATTAATGAATTAATTCAATTTATAGTATATCAGTCTCTTTCTGTCCTATATATTTGATTTATATATGATAATCCCTTAACAGGCTTTTGTTTTAAACCATTCCACCCTGTTTAGTTACTACAAAGAAACATAATGTATATGGAGATATATATGTATATGTATAAACATAATGTATATGCACTCGATCACTGACGTAGGGACAATAAGAAGAACAGTTTTACACACAGTGACTGCATAGAGGTAATCAAAGCTAAGCCATGCTATGCTGTGTATCTGCATTACACACATAATTACTGGTCTCCCTCTAATTGTTGCCTTTAGTTTGTGTTTTTATAACCAAGAATTTAATTAATGACTTACGCTAGTAATAGGTGTGGCATGGTGGTGTAGTGGTTAGCACGATTGCCTCTCATAGCAATTCGGGTTTAAATCCAAAGAATGGTATTTCCGTCTTCTCCCCGTTTTTGTGATAATGATCACGTTTAAAAATTTTACAGTGTAGCTGGATTCGTTCTTAACTATTGACTTGTGTTGTACTCATTTGTATGTAGCTTCGGATAAAAGAATCTGTTAAATGACTAAATGTAAATGTAAATAATTAAATGTGTGGGTTTCCTTTGTGTTCTCTGGTTTCCTACCACAGTGCCACAGTCCAAAAACATGAATTCAAGGTAAATTGAATGCTCTAATTTACCCTAATAGTGCGTGTTTTTGTGTGTCTGTGTGAGTGAGTTTGTGCCGAGTGATAGATTGGCGCCCCGTTCTGGGTGTATCTGCCCAGCACCTAAAAGATCTCTCCTGGATGGGAACAGGGAATCCTGCTGCAATGCTAACTGAGGATTAAACAGAAGATAATGATTGAATGAAAATAGTAAAAGTAAAAAATAATAATTGTATCTGTGGATGAAAAGTTGTGTTTTTACACAACAATTTAAATAACAATTCTTAATTTTAAATTAGCTTAATTCCTATTTGCCTACAGGTCTAAAATTTCATACAGTAAATGCTCCCATTATATGTATTGTTTGTGTCCTTTGCCGCACCAAGATCTGTTTTTTTTACACTGTTAATGATGGTTGGTAAAAACAGCAATCAGCTTACACAAGGAGATAAAAATGTCACATAAAGTTTAAGTTTCCTCATTAATGCCACATGCCCACATATCTTGTATATATCAAATCTAAAATCACATATAAAGTATTTTCTTTACACCCTTCTGCATTTAAATAAAATTATAGTTAGGATTTACTCATCCCACAACAGTTTCATCATTTTTTAAAACCATTCTTTGGTATAAAATGATAACACTTTATTTTAGACTTCACACACATAATTTGGAATTAAATTTAAATTTTATCAGTGATGGCTAGCTGTCAGCAAAAAAGCCATGAAACCATGAAACTCCAACCACCATGTTTTACAGAGAGGATTAATTGGTATCGGAATCAGAATACCTCATTATTCCCCGGGGGAAATTGCAGTAGTCACAAATGCCCTATTTACAATGTTATTTACAATGTTATATTATACAAAAAGAATAAAGGATAAAATACTAACAATAACAAGTACATTTTTTATGCTTTAATGGTTGCTTTCTCCAAACATAAAGCTTTACATTAAAGCTAAAAAAAATTACAAACAATAAAATAAGCCAGTGAGAAAAAGCTTCAGATTCCATTAAATCAATTAAAAACAAACTCACTGCTATAAGAAACAAGGAGATGTGTGTGAGGTACACAAAAGTGGCTTTAATTGCCGCACTAACAAATCATCTTTCAATAGTTGTCACCAATCCACACTTTACAGTGACTTAATATAAGTCTTTCAAACACAAATATCAATACAAATACACACAGACGCAACTCTCAGAATTATCTTTTTTCTATCGGAGAGCTCCCATCTTCCCTTTATCTTGCTGCACAGGCACAATTAACAAAACCCATAAAGTAAATTTTCTCCTCAGCTCTGCCTCCCACTCACAAACTGATGTTTGATTAAAACTATTAGTGCCACAACCTAACTCTACATTCACTGGTTAATGTTATTCTGCATTCACATAGTGTTGCATACATATGCTCATGCATTTGGTCATGCAGAAATATAAAAAGATACGTGTGTGCGTGTGTGTGTGTATGTGTGTGCGTGTGTGTGTGTGTGTGTGTGTGTGTGTGTGTGTGTGTGTTAAAGTTATTTCTAGCATTGGCAACATTTTACAGATCATATTAATCACTTGTAATATGTAAACACTGATAAAATTCTTTCCAGGCTGCCATTGCTACCTCCTGCCAGCTGTCATAGAGAAACCCAGTGAGGTGATTAGTAAAGCAGGGCAAGAAAGACAGAAAAAAGAGGGGAAAAGATGGGTGTGAATGTGAAAACATGCTCCCTATGGTACTTCATATCTCACCTTTCACTAGTGTTACAAGCAAAAGGCTACCATTATGGACCACCAAACTAGGGTTACTGCAAAAATACATAGTGACTTGCACAATCTAATCAGGAATGAGCAACATAAGTAATCTACAGTATGAAACTTGTACACATATTACCAGCTCCATGGTCCTTGTTATTAAACCACAAGGGACCAGTTCATCACCAAAACTAAAGCTTACAAATAAGATGGAAAATTCCACTTCTATCACTGTCCTATTTTCTTACTTTTTTTTATTCTCAATTTCAAGTTTAATTATTTATACAGTGTTTTATTTATATTGTATATTGTTTTGAACCAGTCTTCCATAAGATTGAAGTAATCATTCTTAAAAAATCTATTTTTATTCTTTTGGAATAAGCATAATTTTTTCGCTAACCAAAAATACTTCCTGTTGTTGTGGACCACTCATTGCAAAATTAAAAAGTTTTATTGTGTAAAATAAGTAATTTAAAATTTAATAAAAATGTATTAATCATAGATGGGCATAGATGGGTGTTAGCATGTTCGCCTCTCAGCGCTAGGGATTCCCGGTTCGGATCCCAATCTGGGTGGAGTTTCCATGTTCTCCCCGTGTCCGCGTGGGTTTCCTCCGGGTTCTCCGGTTTCCTCCCACAGTCCAAAAACATGGATTAAGGTCAATTGAATTCTCCAAATTGCCCCATATAGAGTGTGTGTGTATGAGTGAGTGTGTGCCCAGCGATAGATTGGCGCCCTGTCCTGGGTGTGTCTGCCCAGTGCCTGAAACATTCTCCCCTAGATGGGCATGTGGAAACCCCCCACAAACCTAACATAGGATTAAGCGGAAGCTTATGAAAGAATGTAAATAATAATTCTACATTATTTAAAGTGAAATGTGTGCTTTATTACACCTTTCAACTTGGAAGACTTGAGACTTGTGTTGTACACCAAAAAAAACAAAAAAACAAAAGATTCAAGACCAAATTAATCCTCTATTTTTTGAGCTCAGATATCTGAAAAATGGCTGTTTTTGAACACATAAGAGGAATTTCAAATAAAGCCATTTATGCGCTTGTGCGCTGAAAGTAAATAAAGTACTAACAAGATAAATGCTTTAAGTAGGGAAAATTAGAAACACATTTTTGAAAAATCTGATGACGCAAATACAAAAAATGTAAGAAAAATACCATCAATATGATCTCGGATTGTGGATTGACAACATTTACTAATAATAAGTATGTACATCTACACCAGCCGCTAGAGCTCTACTTTATGTTTTTACACAATCCACAATGCTGTTTTCAGTATATACACGTTAAAGTAATGTGTTTGTACTTACAGTTCTAGCTTTTGTTACAAATAATGCACACGTTAGCCTATTTGTAGTGGTGCACGGTACCACAATAGTATTACTATGAACACCAGCAGCATCATCACTACAACAACAAAAATCATAAATACTCTACCGGTGTCTGCCCATAACTGTGATCACAAATTTGCTGGATTAAAATAAACATTGATTTATAACAGACTATAAAAACATTTTTAGCATTTATAAATGTAACAACTTCTGATCATTTGCAGCAGCCAGGAATGCGGCTGAATGGCAGTTCCACCAGGCAGCAGCTGTAATTTAATGTGTTTCACATAGTTATATGAATATCGCCAATACCTGAGCTTATGATTTTTTACTCACCATGCCACAGTAAGTTAATAACGTTATTTGTACAGTCAATACAGTACAGATAAATTCACATCAAGAAGTTTTTGCTTCCATTTACTTGTTTCTTTCTTTCTATGCCCGAATGCAGTTCAGATCAGACCCCTTACAATTTGTAAAACTAGTTGAGTCAACAATAAAAAGCTTTTACTTTGTCACTTGTTTCTTTTAGAAAACAATAAAGACTTTCAAAAACGTTTTTAAAGTAATCATTTGAAAACAACTACAAGCAACTAAATGACAAATACCGATTTTCAACATTCTTGGGACAATTACTTTAGCTCCCTCATAATTAATACTGTCTAAATACTTTCTATATAATTTACACACATTTTATTGGTATAGTGTAGTTGAAATCTTTCAGTTTTAATAAAGGAGTATTATTTTAACTGCTGGTTTACAAGGCCAGTACTTTAACCACTTAGCTACCATTGCTATTATATGATATCTATGGAATTCTAGAAAAAGCAAGACTGGTAGAATAAGCAAAATTTTAAATAATCAACAACAACAGAAAATAATACAGTGGATCCTCTGTTTTAGCCAGTTGCCAATCGCATTTAACTGGCATGTTCATGGGATATGCACAAATCTCATTTTCCACATTAAGTGTTTCTCTTGCTAAGTAAAAGTAAAGTAAATGCTTTACTTTAAGCTCCATCATTGGACCAAAAAAAGTTTCCAGAGGCACCAAAGAAAAAAAGAGTAACACGATCGAATTTAAGAAAGAACTCATTAAAAAATACTAGAGCGACATAAGATTGCTAAAATCCGCAGCATGTATGAAAAGTCGCCACCTACAACAAGTTTCATTGTGGACAAAAAGGAAGCAATAAAGAGGGTTAATGTATTAAAAGGCGTTAATGCACTTACAAAATGCACTAGATACTAAAGATGTCAAAAAGTCTTTATTAAAGCGAACGTTCTTAGCGAGTTACGAACAACTGTAAGAACGACGTAACTTTAAGAATGCGAATTTTACGGCGCTTTCCCCAAAAGCTTTCTTAAGTCTCCTAGACTAAGAGAGACTTTTAAGTCATTTTTTGTAGACTCCGCCCCTGAAAAGGCACCGTCACTCGAAAACTGAATTACAGATTACCATACAATCTCTCATTATAATGCACAAAAAAGAAACAATTCATTTAGAAAATATTTTTAAAAAAAAACTATATAAACAATAAATAATCATATTTAAATTCGGCTACTGTTACAAAAAGCGGGAAACAACCAATTTTTGACCAATCGCTTACCAAGCAAGCTTATCAATGGGTGCACTTTTAACCTGAATGCTTTATTCAGTGGCATGGCAAACCAACAGCGTAATATACACTTTTCTCAAAGCAAACTAAATAGGATGCTTGATTAAGTACAACAAAAATAGAAATTATTTACATTATTACATTATTTTCCAAAGCACAAGATCCAACAAAGAAGAAAGTGGAGGAGGTATAACACACTATCAGTGCTTACAATTCAACTAATAGATCAGGCATAAACTGTGTTTGGCAGGAACATGAATGCCATATTCACTCTCTTCATTCTCACATTCTTCATCAGGAAGATTTAAGCCAGCACCAAATGCAATGCTGTGTTGTGCTGGTGAAAACCTAAATCCCCCTGATGCATATATATATCTTGGTGGAGTTTCCATGTACTCTCCATGTCATCGTGGGTTTCCTCTGGTTTCCTCCCACAGTCCAAAAAAACATGCCCCATATAGAGTGTGTTTGTGTGAGTGTCCCAGCGATGGATTGGTGCCCTGTCCTGAGTGTACCAGCGCCCGAGTTCTCCCCTGGTCTCCCCGAGTTCTCCCCTTCTCCTCGACCCTAATAGTGGATAAAGTGGAAGATGATGGATGGATATACACTCACGGGCCACTTTATTAGGTACACCATTCTAGTAACGGGTTGGACCCCCTTTTGCCTTCCGAACTGCCTCAATTCTTCGTGGCATAGGTTCAACAAGGTGCTGGAAGCATTCCACAGAGAGTTTGGTCCATATTGACATGATGGCATCACACAGTTGCCGCAGATTTGTCGGCTGCACATCTATGATGCGAATCCCCCGTTCCATCACATCCCAAAGATGCTCTATTGGATTGAGATCTGGTGACTCTGGAGGCCATTTGAGTACAGTGAACTCATTGTCATGTTCAAGAAACCAGTCTGAGATGATTCCAGCTTTATGACATGGCACATTATCCTGCTGAAAGTAGCCATCAGATGTTGGGTACATTGTGGTCATAAAGGGATGGACATGGTCAGCAACAATACTCCGGTAGGCTGTGGCGTTGCAACGATGCTCAATTGGTACCAAGGGGCCCAAAGAGTGCCAAGAAAATATTCCCCACATCATGACACCACCACCACCAGCCTGAACCGTTGATACAAGGCAGGATGGATCCATGCTTTCATGTTGTTGACGCCAAATTCTGACCCTACCATCCGNTATATATATATATATATATATATATATATATATATATATGAGATTTAAATCTGGAAACTAAAGATATCTATAAAATAATGATAATGTATAAAAGAATACATGACTGAATTAACGAATTCTAGGTGATAACATTAGTGCTTATTTTATTTCTGTGCAATTTAAACAACCAGTGCGTCTGTGAGTCTGTTCGCTGCCAGTTACGAACATCTTAGTGAGTTACGAGTGGGTCTGAGCACTCGTATGTTCCGAGCGATTTTAAGAACGACTTAAGTTACGCATGCATTCGGGAAAGGCTCATAAATTTAAAAACGTTCTTAAGTACAAAGTTACAAAGTACTTAGCGTTATGACACTTTTGGGAAATCCAGCCCTGTTCAGTAAATTTATACTCTATAAAATGCTCTAGAACAAATTAATTAGATTTACATTCATTTAAATGAAAATAGTTTTCATCAATTTTGGATTTCACAGAATGTTTGCAGACAGATTAGCAATGAAAACAATTTTACACTAAAACAATTTTAAGTTTAAATACTTATAAAAAAAATTACATGACTCACAATCAATATTCCAATTTAATGCATTACTTCCAATAAGATGAAGATTGTGTGCTGGTAACCATGGATTCTTTCAATTAAACTTAAATTCTGAAGGCCATAACCTTAAAGTAAAAGCATTCCACGTAGTGCTTCAAAAATTGTTGTAAACAGCTGTGTATACTGTAAACTTAATACTCGTCTTAAAATACTTAAAATATGTGATAGATATTATTACTAGTAATTTCTTTTAAAAGTAACTGTTGTACTTTAGGTAAATTATTAATGCATACTTTGCTCAGACCAGCATAAAGACAGCAGGTATATTTTTTTCCTTAAAAGTAAGTAGGTAAAACAAAGACAATAAGAACATTTTGTGTCATTTTCCATGGAATGAATCATACTGTAAGTTCAGACACTAGATCACAATCAGAAAATTGGAAAAACAAAGTGCATGGCTGCACGTCATGCCTTACATTGAGAAAGTCTATAGAAGTATTATTAACATTCTCCTTGATATCTTGATAAGCAATAGTCCAAAAGAATGAACTGGTTTTTAGTTCACCAAGCTGACAGTCAAGGCCAAAAGTTTTGAAATAAGCACAGATTTTGATTTTCACTAAGTTTGTTGCTTTAGTTTTCATAGTGGTAATTTGCATTAGTGATAGATAAAAAGAGTGATTATAAAGAGTGATTAAGAATTACAATTAAATGCAAAGTAATACTTTACCATGAATTTAGTTGATTACAAAAATAGCTGACATCATTTTGGTGATCTTGTTGACCCCTGAGAAATGGGTTTTGAGGTTTAATGTAGCTATTGTAAAACTGATTGTGTTAAATATGTAGCCTGGTTGCTTAAAAAAAAAGCATGAAATCATTGTTCTGTTCTCAACCATGCTATATCTAAGAAAACACATGTAGCCACCATTCCCTTGCATTAAAAGCACTTTAAAGTCAAGGCCATTGCTGCTTGTAAGGTGGCACTAAAATTAACCACTTGCCAGACCATCCAGAACTTTAAGAAAAGATGTTTAATTGCTGTGAAGCTGTGAATGTGCTGTCATTTAAAGATGATTCAGCTATAGGATCGGGTGACCACCAGTGCAGAGCAGGTGTGAGTGCACCTGCATGCACAGCGAGGTAAAGGCTTTTGAAAAATGGCCCGGTGTCAAGAAGGGCGGCAAAGATTAACTTCTCTCTGAGAAAATCATTAAGGACAGAATGACATTTTGCAGAAAGTACAAGGATTGGACTGCAGAGGACTGGAGGAAAGTTATTTTCACTGATAAAGCTACAGAAGGTTTATCTACAAAAATGATTGTTCTGAGAAGTAAAGGTGAGCTTAACCATGAGTTTTATATCACGTAAAAAGTCAAACATTGTAAGAATTTATGTGTAAAATTTATGTGTAAAATTTACTCTTATCCAAAGGAGTAAGTTCACTTAAAGCATCAACGGTAAAAAAAAGAATGGTACTAAGGAATGGTACTAATCCTCCAAGAGCAACTTTGTCCAACAATCAGGAAGCACTTTGGTAATGTTGCCATTGCCAGTATAATAGAGCACCATGTCACAAGGCAAAACTGAAAACTAAGTAGTTTGGAAAATAAAACAATGAAATTTAGGATACATGGTCAGGAAAGTCCCCGTATTGTATCCCCCATTAAGGACATATAGTGAGTACTGAAAAAAGCAGATAAACAAACAAAAACAATAAAACCCATGCATTAAGTGAAAATAGGTTGCCTTCAGTCAGGACTTGGCCCAAAAGCTTAAATTGCAAAAGTCTTTCAAGAAGGATTGAAACTGTTGGTTGAAAACATCAAGTTAGGAAATGTTCATAACTGTATTCATTCATTCATTCATTATCTTCCGCTTTATCCTATCTTAGGGTCGCGGTGGGGTTCCCCATGCCCATTCAGGGAAGAAAGTTTCTGGCGCTGGGCAGATACACCCAGGACAGGGCGCCAATCTAACGCTGGGCACACACTCACTTACGCAGACACGCACGCATACACACACTATATGGGGCAATTTTGGGGAACTCAATTGACTTGTTCCATGTTTTTGGACTGAGGGAGGAAACCGGAGAACCCGGAGGAAACCTACGCAGACACGAGGAGAACATGGAAACTTCACCCAGATGAGGATTCGAACTGGGAATCCCTAGTGCTGAGAAGCGAACATGCTAACCACTAAGCCACCGTGCCGCCTTCTTAACTGTAGTGTAACAAAAAAAAAAAAAAAAACTAAAAGACTCAAAGATAAAGAAAAATAATAATAATAAAAAACTACATTTGTGCCTAACTTTACAGTCCAGTTAGAGATTGTCTTTACAGTTAAAGCATAGTTTTTATTCTATCCTAGTACAGTGTACCCACCAACAGATGCCTTGAGTGAGAGACTGTGTCATTCATTTTACCTGAATCTGTACCCCTACATATACACTATATATCTGGTGAAAAATGAGTCTCACGCTAATATTTCATAAGACTGCTTTTACCTTTGATTATGACATCATTTCCACAACCTTCTGTAATGTTACAACATTTATTTCTGTCCAAAGTTGTATTGCAACAAAATATTGATGAGATGAGGAGATTTGGATACTCCAGAAAGTCTACTCCAGCAATTCCCAAAGATTCTCAATGGGGTTCAGGTCTGGATTGTGCTTGAAAATCCATGTGTGAAAATGATGTCACATGTTCCCTGAACCACTCTTTCAAAATTTAAGCCTCATGACTCTTGGTATTGTCATGTTGTAATATGTCCAGGTCATTAGTGAAGAAAAACACATTTGATGAAATAACCTGGTGGGTCACTAAATGCACCATCAACCCCAGAACATAGTTTTTTTAAGGTGGTGACCTTTTTAAACTGCTATTTAACTGATTAAATACATTATTTATATTAACCACTATGTTACCTTTCTGTTGTTTTACCATAACACATTATCTCCCCACTGTGATTCAGTGCAGCATGTAGAATATGCCTTATTTAGTTTTAACCATTCAAGTCAAACCTAACACCATGAAAAAAGAAAAGGTCAGTGCATGTGTGCGCATTCTCCTCAAAGAAAAACAAAACAAAGTGATGTTCAGTGGAAAATTCCATAGTCACACTGGTTTGAGACTCCAAACTGAATGGACCTCTTAAGTTAAGGAATTTACCATATTGAAAATAGTTAGACTCTAGAGACTATTGCTAACAGAACTAAAAGGTGTCTGATCTGAGGTGTAAATGAGCATTAAAAGCAGTTTTAAACTTTTGCCTGCATAATTCTGATGTAAAGTTGTCCATTAACCCACAATAAAGCCAGATTTGTTTTTGTAACAAAGACATTTGATATTTTGGACATCCTACCATCTTGACGAGGAGAATCAATACTACTACGGCATGTATACTGTATATGATCACAATTGCATATAAACATTTGTGCTCAAATGTAGCTCCTGTTCATGTTACAATATTAAATTTGGCTGACATTTTCTATAGCCTTCTTCAGATTCAAAAGCCATAGGCATTTAAATGTAATTCTTACTTTAGAGAATGAATGCTCTTAAAACATGTTAACACAAAAAAGTACAGTTTACAAAGCGTATCGGAATGTATATGGAGCAAGCCACAATAAAAGCAAAAAAAAAAAAGAATGTGAGATACATTGAGAGCGTCTTAGTAAATTCATGTTTTAGAGTGTGTCCTGGCACTACAGGAGCTGTGAACATGATGCAGTCTACAGGGAAGAAAACCAAGGGGAGAATGCAGGAAGGAGAAAGGACAAATATAGATGAGAACATAGAGACTAAAACAAAAATTTTATCATCAAGGGAAAAATCAAACTGCTACAAAACAAATAGGCATTAAACTTAAAGCAATTAAAATAAGCAAACAGACCTGCAACCCATATATAATTAGTGTCATGAGGGACTATGTTAATAAATGCAGATTTCGCTTTATACATTTTAATGCTCTTGAAAACATATATTGTTTGTGCATGGACATGAAAAATAATTTTAAATTGGTGACCCTGCATTATTTATTGCATTACTGAATTGTATGCAGAGATGCTTTTTTACTTTTATCCTTCATATTATTTTTGGAAATGCTGTTACTTGTTTTACATGTTCAGTTTCATAAGTGATTAATTTATTACTCTCATTAGTTTGTGTTTTAGTTTAATGATTTAGGCACATATCAGTTTGTTACAACTAATCATGTCTTAATTTGGAATCTTTTAACAAATAAGTTTTATAATCACGTCATAATCATTCTCCACGGCAAATGATTCAATCAGTATTTGAAAAATTCCACTTTGCACCCATATTTGTATACTGTTTTAACTTCAAATCTCTGATCAGAGGTAACAAAAACATAATGTAATAAAACAACACTGTAACGTGAAATAATAATTCAGATTTTTGCCAAATTAAGGTATCTTCAAATTTTTTGTTTATCTTCAATGTGTCTTTCAATGCTAGACAAGGTCATAATCATAATGTGAGAAAAACCAGTGCATGATGCAAATCCATTATAGTGCCCTCGTTCACTCACCTGCACACATATGGACTGCACTTATTTTATAAAAGCAAAATCACTTTTTTGAAAAATTGTCAAACTCAGCATCCTGGGGTCATGGTTCTATAATGATACAGTCAAGTTGAGCAACATGACTTCAGAGGGTTCTGCATTATATAGTGTCCTTGATGCTGTCAAAAGTAAAAACTCATTATTAATTGGTCTGGGAATTTATTTACGACAACCACAATTACCCTATAATAATCCAGTGATTTGTATGCTAACTAAAATATTGATTACAAATTACAGATTAATTTTGACTTATTGCAGAATGCTCATTTGTATACATAGCAGTAGTTCAAAACCCCAAATCAGGGATTAAAGGCAAAATTGTAAATAAGACAAAATATGCCCAGTCAAATTATGCAATAATTTAGAAAATTAGGCTGACTTTGAACTCAATGTATACTTTTATACACTAGCATTCCCAAAAAAAGCAAATTGGCTATGGGTGCTGTGTACCATATCAATCACAGCTACAGGGAATCATTAGCATCTGCAAATTCATGTACACATATGGAGGTGGAAGTGCTTTCTCCAAAGCATATTACAGCACCTCCTGGTGTTGCACAAGTAGCAGCTCAAAAATACATTTAGCTAGAAGGATGCACAAAGAGAGAAACCTGGTGGGTAGGGAATTGGTCAAGTCTAATATGGGAGGAAGAAAAAAAACGTGAAAAATAAATAAATAAAAATAAAATAAAAAGTTATGAAATGGACCAATGTCTTAAGACAACTCAGTGGAAATCACAGTTCTGTGAACTCATACCCATCTGCTGCAACAGTCCTCATTTTTTAAACTTATTTTATTTCTTATATGTTTTAATTGATTGGTAAAAAATAAAATTTGATTAAAAAAACACTCATATGATTGAGATATGGTCACCTTTTACACTGTGCTCAGTATTCTTAAAAATTAATTCTGCTGCACTTATAAGTAAAATCCAAAACAATCAATAACAACTTTTACAAGAAAAGCTAATATGTGCAACCTATACTCAATAACATATGATACTATAGTAAACAAGTGATGTTATACCTACATTTTGAACAGTTTTTCAACCCAGAAGTGGCAGGCAGTGGATTGAAACCTTCTAGTCTCCAGCACAAACCTCTATATATAAACTTCAATACAATATATGCAGTTTCATATGTATTTATCATCTTCAGATGCTTGGTCATTTAATAGCCAGCACTGCCAATCTGCACCTACTGGAGCCTTGAGCAAAGTCTTTAAACCCTGAGTTGCCTGCATTTAATGATGTAACTCTGGATAAGGTGTCTGATGAATGCTGTAAATGTAATGTTAAAGTTAAGTAGCCCAGCCCATAGTATTACGGGTGATATAATTTAAATGAAAGTATGTATGGTCTAATGTCATAGCGGTCTTGACTACCTTAAACCCAAAAAAAAATTCTGAAAAGATGAATTACGTTTTTGCTATGCTCACACTGTTACTGAGACATTGATGTTTAGTTTCCTTTATACCCTTAATTTATCCACTACTGGTAATTGGTGCTCATTTGAAAGCTCACCAATTGGGCATTTCTGTATGTTTTTATATCTGAGTCTATTCCTTTGATGTTGATTTCAGGATTTATTAATCAATATAATGCATCTGACCTAGACTAGTGATGGCATTAGAATAACAACATGCTTAAAGTAAAATCTTTGGAATTTTTTTATTAATCTAGTCAAATTTTACTAGAAATTAAAATGATCAGAACTAATCCAGTCTTCAGAACACAAAAGCCAGCAATTACAAAAATTGGCTATACAATGCAATATGAATCCTTGATTGTGGGTTTCATTTTTTTAGATTTAGCTTTACATTCATAATTTTTGTATTTTATTCTAACCTCTATTTGAGCAAGTTTCAAACAACTGACCCATACTTGACATGGGGACATGGAATCAACTCAAGATTACCCTATAGGATTACTTTTTAAGCATTTTGTGTTGTAATACAACATTGGAATAAATGCATTTACCTTTAATGTGAGTACCCAACACATGAACCCAACACAACAACCTAAATGTGCAGATCAAAGCGAAGCTGATGTAATAAAATTTTACTTCACTTAAAGTGTCAAGCCTAAACTTTGTGTGAGACAAAACATTCTGGATGTGGAAGCCTATAAACCTTGTTTAAAACAATATTACAGTATTGTGACACATCATGGTGATGCACCTTGGAAGTGAATTCGTTTTTCTGTTCATTGCTGGCCTGTACACCAATCCAATTCTCTTTCAGGTTGAAACTGCTATGTATGGCACCTGATCTATTCAGTGTGCTTCAATTAACTGAAAACGTCTCTATTTTGTTTTCCTCAATAATATATTTCGTTGCAAAATAATCCACATGGCAACCACATAGTGTAAGTAAAGAAATGACGGAAAAGTTTTAAAGAAAACTGACTGTCAGCGGTAAACCTTAATGGTTCTGCGATTTACCTTCGATTGTGGCGAAGGACAAAAATACACGCCTGTCTGCACTGTATTTGCAATTATTACATGCTTAAAGGTTCGACAAATCAGGCATGGGATGTGGTTACGGTCCTACCTTATTGTTAGGTCCCTCGGATGCGGTGTCATTAAAGCAATGTTTATTCTGCAAACAGAAGTGTAAAAAGTGCACAGGCGGCCAGCGTCAACCTGTTCGACACTGTTTTACCCCCCTGAGACACGCAGTGACGATTGCGCATCTTCTTTCTCTCTGTAGGGGTAATCTCGACACACCTAGACGTGCTATAATCACATAACGATGCGACTTATTTTGGGGTTCTCCTGGAAACCCGAAGAAGACCGCAATACAGCAACGTTCTAGCAAACGTACAGATAAAGGTACGTCCAGCGACGCATCTATAATGTAACGTAAAGCACAGAACTTGAGCGCATGAAAGCGGGGCTGCATTGTGGGCTGGGCTGCAATTTTAATCATACAGCATTGTCAGCGAAAACATAAACGGAGGAAAGTGCTGCTGATTTCAATGAGTAGTTGCTTTGTGGTGATCATCGAACACGCCATACGTGTCGGAGCTCTTATTCGGACTCGAATGTCCAAATAAGCAGCGCGCCACCAAGCACACATTAAACATCAAGCCACGGTGATCATACACACTCAGAGAAACGCGTTACACCACACTTACCACCACTAAGGCTTTCTGCCGTCCATGATTTTGCCTATTTTCCCAAACAACGAGGATAAATTCCACTGTTCACCGTCATGGATTTAGGGATCAAAATCAAAAGGGCGCCTTGAGAGGACAGTAGTCCCAAATTAAGCCGGCCGTCCGGCGTAGTCCGTCCGTCAGTCAGTCATCAGCATTACAATCATGTACAAGCCCATCTCTCTCTCTCCCTCTCTCTCTCTCTCTCTCTCTCTCTCTCTCTCTCTTTCTGCCTCTCTCTCCCCCCACCCTGCTACTCCTACATCTCTCCTCCAAGCATCCAACATCCTTCAATTGCTCTCTGCATTAAAATAGGTGTTTCAACACAGTGAATGAATAAAAACATGACGTTTACCTTCAAATCTTTTCTCCCGTTGTGCTTTTATGCTGTTTTATGTGGTTTTATGTGGCTTAAACCAGCTGGCGTCCATAATGTTGTGGTTGGTGTTGGAGGAAGCAGCTGGAGGCTGTGAATTATAACAAAATCGACCCACCGCTGATGTGGGATTTTAATTATCTCTCTCTTTCTTCTTGATTTGGTGCAGAACTAGTTAAAAGGTAATCATCTAAAAATCCTAAAAGCCACATTGTCCTAATGGTAGGACTAATGTTTTTTCCAATTGTGCTTTGCACCTGGATGCTGCTGTTCACTTCTAGTTTCTGAGAGCCACTGGGAAAATGGACAGCGTAGGTCATAAACTCATATGCAATCATTAAATCCATAGGCTATCTCATTAACTCTGCTAATGTCCAAAGGTATATATCTTCATGAAACTTGCCAAAGCCTACTGAACCGACCTATTGACATGCAAGTGCATTTTAGCATAAAAGTATTTGCTTTTTCAAACCTATTACAGAATAGAGTGTTCTAGCCAAGGGTGTGCAAAGACTAGAACATATTAAGGATAGAAAGCAGGAATTTAATGGCGATTCACTTTGGCTCAATTCACAAACAAAACAAAATTCATTCATTCATTCATTATCTCCCGCTTATCCTCTATTAGGGTCGCGGTGGGGTTCCCCATGCCCATCCAGGGGAGAACGTCTCAGGCGCTGGGCAGATAGACCCAGGACAGGGCGCCAATCCATCGCTGGGCACACACTCACTCACGCAGACACACTCTAAATGGGGCAATTTTGAGAATTCAATTAACTTGATCCATGTTTTTGGACTGTGGGAGCAAACCGGAGAACCCGGAGGAAACCCACGCAGACACGGGGAGAACATGGAAACTCCACCCAGATGGGGATTCGAACCGGGAATCCCTAGCGCTGAGAGGCGAACATGCTAACCACTAAGCCACCGTGCCGCCAACAAAACAAAATTAAATGCTCTAAATGGCAATGCACTAATGAATGTTATAAATGTAGTAGTCGGTATGAAGCACACATTAGCGATAGAAGAGTATACAACTAGCATACCAGGGGATACCAGCATTTACATAAGTGGGGTCATCTTTGTGCATTACCTTTTATGAAATATCAGAGTTTTTCATTTTATTATTATCAACTTATTAGAAATAGCTTCTTAGAAACATTTATTACAAAACACTTTATTTAAAAAAAACAAAAAAAAAAAAAACAAAGTCAAATTAGCTATAAAATACCACCCAGCAATGAATTGATGCCCTGTCCTGGGTGTATCCCCCCAGTGTTCAAATAGCAGAGAACCTCAGTTGGTCACATAATTCAAAATACATTCAAAGTTACTCATCTCCACTAAAGGTTGATGAGTCAACCACATGCAGCTAGTCCTATCCAAACTTTTCAGGTGTACGCAGGAGACCAAGCTGCATTGATAACTGGGACATCAGCTCCACTGCTGCTAAGTGAACATCACATTAGTTTCACATAAAATGTGACTGAAGCAAGTCTGCAGAATTACTTAATTCCACACACCTTAGATATTTTCTTTTTTAACATCTTCCAGACTGAATAAAGGCACCAAAACATATGACACAGAACCAATATTTACAAGGACAACTCAAAGTCTACTATAAATGAGTCTACTATTAGCATTTAAATACTATTAATGTTTAAATACCTCATAAGGCCATATGCACACTAGTTCAAGTTCAAGTTATTTATTTATATAGCACTTTTTACAACAGTACATTGTCACAAAGCAGCTTTACAGAATGAAAAGCCTTTAAACCCCCAAAGAGCAAGCCGAAGCGACAGTGGCAAGAAAAAACTCCCTTTTATGTGTAGTGCACTGGGGGATGGTGAAACGCTTTAATTATACATTTAATTTCCATATACTGCCCAGCGATAGATTGGCGCCCTGTCCTGAATGTATCTGCCCAGCGCCCGAAACATTCTCCCCTGGATGGGCATGGGGAACCCCCCCCCCGCCCCCCCCCGCGACCCTAATATGGGATAAAGTGGAACATAATGGATTGATGAATTTCCCTATACACTTAAATAATAATACTCTAATAATGACTTTATTATGACCAAGTATTAATTGTCCCTCAACCACCTCTTACTATATGAAGCATCTAACCTTAGTTTATAGTTTATAAATCTATAGTTTATAGTTTATATTTAGCAGTGGTGACTCAGTGATCTGCGCTTTTGGCTGCTAAATAGAAGATTCTCTGAAAACACTATAAAACTAAATTAAATTTACGGATTATTGCAGTCAGCGTATAAACATTGTGATGTATATAGGCAAAAAACAACCACAAAACTAACCGCAAACCCCAATTATGCAGCATCTGACATATAATAAGGAATCATAAATAATAAATAAGTAAACCATGTTGTTACCCATTTTATCTCAGCTATTATATCCTGAACAATATTCGCACACTGGTCACTTTATTAGGTGCAACTCAATTACACACTGTAGTCCATGTGTTTCTCTACATATATTTAAGACTGTTTTACTCTGTTCTAGATAGGACTACCACATAGCAGGTATTATTTAGGTGTTGGATGGTTCTTTGTATTGAATTGACACTAATGTGGTGGGAGTGTATCAATGTTTGTTTCACTGGTGCAAGTGTATCAGATGCAGTTGTGCTGCAGGAGTAATTTAATAGTGTGTTCTTTTACTGTACACTTTATTAGACACATCTTTGTAATTACTTACATTGCACATATAATATCAGAGACAACAATAAGGAAGGAAGGTAAGGAAACAGACTGGAAAAATGGCTTTAATAAAGAGCAGATGCAAAACAAACACATTCACATCTAGGGGCAAATTAGTATTTCCAGCTCACCTACTTCAGATATCTTTGATTATTAGTAGAAAGCCAGGGCATCTGATGAAAACTCACACAGACACAGGTTAAATAAATAAACACTATACACAAACGGGCCAGGCTGTCAACCAAGAAATTAAATTCAGGACATTTTTGATTTGTTTGACAGTGCCATCCAATGCCGCGTTGCTTGTGGATTTATCATTAAAATTCAAAGTGAGTCATTTACACCCCGGGAGCTGTATCATGTAAGGTTTTGTAATCAATTAGTATTAATGACAGTATGGCAGAATATATTAAAACCTGAACAATAAAGCTAAACTGTGTTACTGCAAATTATATGGACAATACTCGTCGCTGGCATTGGTAATGTTTAAGATGTTTTGGGGCAAAATGTCACAGTAATACATAAGTAAATGTATCTTTTGCCTAATTTATACAGTATACTATAAACTGTTCCACACTCAACCATGTCTAATGGTCAGTAAATATTCATAGAAGTCTTGAATTATGTCTTTTGCTCCACCTTATAATAATTGTTTCCTGGTTTAAACCAAGTGAAATACTGGTCAATAACATTCCATGTGTGGCTGTGTGGGGTGACAAATTATATTCACCCTAACTGGCAAAAGGAGAAAATTACTACATCTTACTTGGCAGGCTATTAAGCAACTATTGATGTTTATGTTAAGACTACAATTCTGCAAGGTACATACCATAACCATTTAAGGTTGCTAATATGGTATTCAACACCATATTTTACTTTCCTACTGGTCCACCACCTGTTGTCTGCAAATTTGATCTGATTTCGAAGGAGCTGAGCAAAGTGATACCAAATTTACAGCAATCAGAAAATCTGTAAAGTAATTAAAAATTAAACAACACAATATATTAATAAATATTTTTGATTAATAACAACAGAGTTTGTGGCAGAGCAGCTTTTACTGCTTCTGCATTACAGCAGGGTCCAGGGTTTGATTCCTGGTTGGGGTGTAATACTGATTCCTCCCACATTCCAAAGACATGTGTAACGGGTGCCTAGGGCACCTGTTCCATGTTTGTTAATTTACTTTAATTAATGGTATTTAGTTTGTTTTATTATCTCTTTCCGTTGATTGGTTGTGTTGTGCACGTGATTGGTTTTCATTTGTATTTATTTCCTTCTTTCCCTGTCCTCGGTGCACTTCGTTGTTTATGTTATGTTCACTCGTCGGTTGCCTTTGTTTTGTGGTGTCTCTACACCTTTAAATAAATTACATTTCCCTGCTACCTGTGTGCCTGGCTCCCTTCAGCGCGTTAGAGCGCGACGGCTCTGCGCTTCCTATGCGCAGCTGCTTTAATCTCTGGGTAGGCGAGTGTAACAACATGCAGATGTGTCAAACGAAAAATACTAATTGTCACCTTGATTGTATCATTTGTAAACTGTGTACTATAGTGTTTTCAAAGGCAAGACACAACTACTACTTCAAATATACACATTTGCCATTACAGAACATTAAAAAAAAGAATTTAAGAAATATCAGTTTTTCATTTTTTTAATTTTTATCCTTAAACCTGTTTAAGGCATCAAAAAGCTTTTTTATATTTTTAGTAAAAATAAATAATAGAACAAGAATCCAATATTAAACAATAGTTGTTGACATATGTTTTAAATGCATGAGTTCAAAGTCTTTTTTTTTTATGTAAGTTGGAGGGACTTATTGACTAACGGGCACAGACTGTATGTACTAAAGCAGCCTCTTCTGTGATGCTCTATAAATCTAACACTTAAATCAGTTGCAAAATGTTGACAGAATTGCACTTAATGTGCTGTATACTAGACATAAAAGATGGTTCATAGTTCAACCCCGGTACAGCCAACCAACTGCTGTTAGTCCCTTAATCACAATCCTCAATCCTTAACTGTTTAGATCAGTGTATGTTACTGTAAACATAGGCACCTGGCACAAGTGCATTAATCTGTAATTTTATAAATCTGAAGCTTTCTATATTCACACTACATGCGTAGAGAAAAACTAATAAATAGTATTATGTTCTATATAAGATACACATAACAGAAACAAAGCTAAAAAGCAATAAATATATGGATGACAAGCAAATGGGATAAGTAATTGGAACTGCCCACATACATATAAACATTAGCATTTAATATTCCAGAAGCAGTCTACATAATGAAATATCTTTACATTTGGTGACCTTTTCTTGCAGGAAAGGTTGGTTTGTTTAGCTTTGCGGTTGAAGGTGTGTGTGTGTTACAGCATTCACATTTGAGAATGATAAATGCCTTGTCATTCTCACCATTAGTGCATTTCCATTACGCTAGTCCAGTTCGCTTGTCAGTGATGTATTGCAGGATGTTGAAGTGGAGACTGCATTGTATCGGATTTGAGTGGAAGTTTCCCTTTTGCACTAATTTGAAATCAGTTTTGTTGTCTTTATCCCAATGCACAACAAGATATGCTACTAAATGGTCCCAGATTAGTGTGACTCTCCACTTCCGCTTAGTGGTACATTTTCATCATCAATGCTTCTGCATGTCTCAGGTATTCAACTATTTGCCTAATATTTATATTTGTCCTATTTTGCCATCTCAGAGTCTTGGAAAATCTATGCATTAAAAATAGCGGTCAATGATCTACTGATTTTCGTTAAAAGCATCTGCTAAAAACCTAAATGTATGTAAATGAATGTAAATGAATGTAAATCTGGAGCCTTCTAGTGATTCTTTTTATACATGATTCTTTCAATAATTACATTTTAGTTTATGCCAAAACTAAAATGTAATCGGTAAAGACAGAAAGAGATGCAAAAATGGATTTACGCAAGGTTTACTGAAATGTAAAAAGATTTTTAATAAACACGACCCCCCCCCCCACACACACACACACACAAAACTGGTATAGGAATAAGCAGAAGATAATGAATAAATGAAAAGGATTATCTCATTACATCCAATTGCTTGCCCCTCTGGTCATCACTTGATCTGGGTATCCTCATAGTGGTTTATTGGATTTAGTTTTTTTTTTCTTAATGAATCAGTAATAGGTTCATATTTATACAAATATGAAACGGCAAATTTGGGAATGACATAATCAACATAACCTGCATTTAACATTTTTTTAATATTGTATCATATTGTACTCAATGTATGTGAGCTGTTTTTTTTTGGCTTTAAGGTCTTTTTAAAATTGATTCCCTCATTCTGCACCCCCTCACTCCTAGGTTCTCATACATTATTGGTTATTCAAGAGGTCCTACATTTTCTAATATGTATGATTTGGATTTAGATTATGCTGGTTCCCTCGTTGCCTGAACCGAGCCCCTGCTTATTTGCACTCTGCAATTTGCCTCATTTCCATAAATCAAATTTTTTTGTAAAAAAAAGCATGTTTCACAATTACAGTTCAGTGAGCTTCCCTCGGCTGGGGACTGTAGCCCCATCTGAAAGGTTCAACTTCTTTGCCATTACAACATGAATGCTGGAAACAGTGTGGTCTCTGCAATGGTTCCTTGGACAGAACCCTCTGAGCATTTCTCATTATTCAGTATTCATTATTCTTTACTCAGTATTCCTGAATCATTCTGTGCTGAGTTTATACAATTTGTGAATCTTCTAGAGAGCATGAAAATATTTTTGCATTAGGACACATTTGAACCAGTTTTCCCTGTGGATGCCATTGAACTGGTTTGCTTTGAGGGTACCACTGAACCTGTCTGTGCCTGTAATTATCTAAATGCACACATTTTCAAGTCTCTGAGTGCACTTTTATCATGTTTGAGTCAGCACTTTCTGTCTGTGTGTCTGTCAGTGGGTTTTAAGGTAACACCTTAAATACTGATTAATACAAGTTTTTTCTGATCTTAGAAGCTTTGAAGCTGAAAAGTGTTGTCTCGGTAATGTTACTTGAAATAATTGTGGCTATTTTTTACATTAAAGCTGTATTAATCTTCTAATGATTTGCCTTTTATTAGTATCTCCAATTTACCAATCAGCATTTCAAAGTGGTGGAAAAAGTATGCAGTGAAAACCCACTTAGAAAGAGGAAACACATGCAGACTCCATACAGAAAGGATATTTGTTTGCCCCTACCAGAATCAAACCCGGGACCTTCTTGCTGTGAGGCAGAATCACTAACCGCTGCACCACTGTGCCACCTTTACTAAATATATCACAATGTGTTTGAACTAGAGCTGAACACTGTGCGACTACTGTGCGACACAGTCTGTTATGATTCATGACAAATGCAGATCACTTTTATCAAAAAAATTCTGGATCTTTTTTATAAGATATTCTCATGTTCCTCAGATCATATTGTTGTTATGGTGATGCTAACAGAAAACCTTTTAATACATAAAACATCTGCATCTGCATGTTGATACTGTATATATATATATATATATATATATATATATATATATGTGTGTGTGTGTGTGTGTGTGTGTGTATTTGAACTGTGGAAGGAAACCAGAGCTTCTATAGGAAACAAGCATGAAGAGAACATGCAAAATCCCCCCATGGGCATTGTAGCAAAGACCTTAGTTTGCTGCAGTGCCACCTCTATTTTGTGTATGTTTGTGTGTGTGTGTGTGTGTGTGTGTGTGTGTGTGTGTGTGTGTGTGTGTGTGTGTGTGTGCGCGCAAGTGTGTGTGATTTCTGGTGTGTATAAAATTTTATGACTGATTAGAGAAGCAGTCATTAATCAAAGAGTGTTTGACGATCTGGTCCAAACACATTACAGTGTGCCCAGTACTTCCTCCAAAGAGAATATATTACCAGACTCCCCAAATGAAGCCTGTTAGCCCTATAGTGCAAGACAGATTGAATTCCTTTGCCTGAGGTGCAAACATCACCACACACACACACACACACACACACACACACACACACACACACACACACACACACACACACACACACACATTCACACACAAACATACTCTGTTTCCTACTTCAATTGACTTTCCTGTAAGGCCATTTGTACTTTTGCCCTCGGTCTCGCTCTCTCTCCCCCTCTTTCTACCGCTTCCCCCCACCCCCCTCCCACACACACAGACACATTCACAATTCCTTTCCGTCTCTCTCCCTCACACAGTTTTTGGTTGTCCACATTTTAATTTCACTTTTTCATTCTTCTAGATACCATTTGACACTTTTCAAGCCTGTTCACTATGGACAGTGGGATTAGAATTAAAAAAAAAAAAAGTGATGCCATGGGAGAAAGATAAATCCATCACCCACGTCCTTATAATTAACTGAGTTTTAGTAACTAGCCTATCGGGCTTGTCATTGCCATGGCTACCACAAGTTTCTTTTACTGGGGTCTTTGACAGTGTTCAGTGTGTATTTTTCTATTTTTTAATTACATCTTTCTCGTATATTTTCCACTCCTATACATTGCTTATAGACACAATGACATGAAACACAGCCTATGAAGGAAGAGCCTCACCTGCCAGGAGTGAACGCTTTGACAATTAGTGTGCACTGGCCTTGGCTTTATGGACCAGTCCCACCTGTTCCACATTAATTTGTATACATTGCCATGGTAAGGCATATTAATCTGTTTGATGAGTAGGATTCCAGAATTAAATTTTTCCTTGGGACTTGAGTAATCCAACATTTTGCATCTGCTAGTCTGTAGGAATAAGGAAACGTGTATTTTAAATAATAAATAAATAATAATTGTGTATTATTGTGCAATATTAATATTATTAATTGTGTATTAGGGGCGGCACGTTGGCTTAGTGGTTAGCACGTTCGCCTCTCAGCGCTAGGGATTCCCGGTTCGAATCCCATCTGGGTGGAGTTTCCATGTTCTCCCCGTGTCCGCGTGGGTTTCCTCCGGGTTCTCCGGTTTCCTCCCACAGTCCAAAAACATGGATCAAGTCAATTAAATTCTCCAAATTGCCCCATGTAGAGTGTGTGTGTGTGAGTGAGTGTGTGCCCAGCGATGGATTGGCGCCCTGTCCTGGGTCTATCTGCACAGCGCCTGAAACATTCTCCCCTGGATGGGCATAGGGAACCCCACTGCGAACCTACTAGAGGATAAAGCGGGAGATAATGAATGAATGAATAATTGTGTATTAATTAACAATGGTTTGCACTATGTGAAGTTTGGCATGCATATGATGGCCTTGTAAATGTTATTTTTAAAGAATGTAAATAATGTACACATTTAGTACATATTTCTTACATAAAACCCCTTAGCACATACTGTAATTATTTCTCAAGTTTAAGACTCACACCATTGGGTTCTTACCACCAATAACAATTTTACTTAATAATCTCAGGATTTGCCATTTGTCCCTGAAACGTTTCTAAACCAGTTTCATTGTCTTAAAACCTGGTGTCCTTAACATAATAATGACCTAAGCCGAAACTTTAAAGGGTTTTGAAGTTTATATATACTGTGACAAACTTGTAACTGGTCTCTTGCTCTTCGTTTTTCTCTTCTCTCCCTGTTGGGCCCTGCTCTGCTCAATTTTCGGCATGGCCATGTTCTGCCTGGTGCAGGTCTGCCTTGCTCAGCTTGGCAAAGCACGTTCTTGTTTCTAGCATTCCACATTTCTCTCTGTACATGAGTTTTTGCCTAAACAGAATGTCCATTTCCAATATAATCAGTAGTCTGAATATTGTTTGAATAATCTTGTAACTTTGTATTTTAATCTTTTATTAATCATACCTTTTTACCAGCTGATCTTTTAAGACTGGAAATAAAAAGAAAATTTATCTGCTGTTGGTGGTAAAATATAAGCATCTATAAGATTAACCTTGGAGGGATTCAAATTACTTTATGATCCACATGTCAATATAATTTCTGTCCATGTATTATAGAAGCCTCTGACAGAATTATAATTCTGCATGCTGATAAAAAACCATTAGGAGAAATTAACCAATTTAGTGCAGAAAGCACTAGTGTTAACTAAAAGTTACCTTTTATAGATAATATCTTTGGTGTCAGATATTTAAATTAATCAAACGTGCATTAACTTCAACCGTCTCCTATTTTCCATTATTTGGTAATTGGACGTGGAGGACTTTATAATACTATTTTTATATTCAAAAATCTGATTTGATTTCCGTATTTTTGTACATTGGATTTTAGTGCATAATTAATTTTAAATCAAATATTTAAATACTTAGTCATCTAAATAAAAAAAAATTATTAATAAAAAATTCCAGTAGTAGATAGACGAGGGGCTAGAAAATATACAATAATACTAATAGAATCTCCTGTGGTGTACCACCCTCAATCTAATCTGCATTCCTAACAAACCACCAAGTGGCCCAAATTTATTACTTAGGCTGCGATGAAACAAAACTTCATACTGTTCCACTACACTAACCCAATTTTAGAGCATACTGGGATTACAGCCACATGTGGAACAATAGACAGCTATTTTCAGTGACATGCCTGCAGTTGATAACTAAATGTACTATAGAAACAGGTTATTGGAAGAGGGCCTAGCAATTAAACAAAAGCTGGTCAGGTCCTAGCAGTGAAATAATACATTCCAACCAGATTGGAAACAGTCTGGCTACTGACAGAAAATCTGGCTACTGACCAGGGGCTTCATGTGTATGGGAGGCTTACACCTATTTAGTACTGTAGACAATTTATTCCCATGTTTCAAACTTTACTGTAACATACTGCAACTGATTATTATGCGCAAATCAAGTATTACTGTATTTTTTCTTTTTAGTGCTCAACTGTAATTTTCTTGTTTTGCATTTTTTTCAAATAATGCCAATTTCTGCTTAACACCCTATTTCTGAAACTTTATATCTAGTTATTAATCTTAAACATCTCAGACACCTCATCATCCTATATTTTTAGACTACCATGTCTTAACATCAATGGCAGAACTCCAGCCACAATGTGTTTTAGTGAAATAAAAGATTTATTTATCTTTAAAATGACACAGTTTATTGAATCAATAATACATTTATTATAAAATTGAGTTGAGATAGTTTTTAAGACAGTAAAAAAAAAACTCAAATTTGTCATTTGTTGTTTCACAAGAACCTTTAACTACCAAAAAGTTGAAAAGGACGCTAAAATTTATTAGGCAAAGCCGCGTCTGGTGCATTAATTAGCCATAATCAAAGTTCATTACCGACGGCTCTGCCTTCTCCCCGAGCACCACGACACTGCCACATACACAATACAACAATTGTCTGTATTTGTGTTGCAGGCATTCATTTCTGAATTTGGCAAAATTAAACTAATAGCATTGTGCTCTATTACTAAGGACCCCCCTGTTGTGCTAAGATTAAAAAGAGGTAGCAGCTGTTACAACAACAAAGAGGATCTTTCATAATAGTTATGAGTTTAAATAATGAGTCTAAGCTTAGAAAATAAAATTGGTAAGTTCGCAAGTTTTTGGAGTTTTCAATACTTAGTCAGTTTGTGCAGAATTATTTATATTAAGTGATAAAGTTTCTATTCCCAACACTATAACAAACAAAAACACAAATACACAAACATACACTTTCACACATGGACAAAATTGTTGCTACCCCTCGGTTATTAAACGAAAAACCCACAATGGCCACAAAGGTAACTTAAATTTGACAAAAGTAATAATAAATAAAAATGCTATGAAAATTAACTAACGAGGGTCAGCCTTTTGACCATGCTTCACAAAATTATTTAAAATTTTAAACTCATGAAACAGGCCTGGACAGAAATTATGGTACCTTTAACTTAATATTTTGTTGCACAACCTTTTGAGGAGACAACTTCAATTAAACAATTCTACGATTTTATTCAAACGATTCTGATTATAACTGTCAATGAGACTTCTGTACCTCTCTCTCTCTATATATATAGTATATATGCTCTAATCTTTACTTCATAGATATCACCAACTATACATACCTTTATCTCCTGATTATTATGCATCCTAGTATCACTTATCTTCAGAAAATAAATTATTGTAATGAGGGATGCTCTGGGGAGTGACAATGTGTCAGACAGACTGGTAGGTGTGCAACTGGCTAGAAATGAGTTTGAGGTCAATATCCATTAGCTAGCTGATTACGTTACAAGTGACTGGAGCCAAGGGCAGACTAGCCCTAAAGACAAACAGATTGCAGTTGAAGGTTATGGAATTGGAAATCTAAGTAATGAGTCACATTTAGCTTTATGAAAGATATTTCTAAAACACTTCTACTATAGCAAATAAAAATAGATTTCTACCTAACAACGCTCATCTTTCAATTCTTAATTTGAAAATAATAATTTACTGAAACAGATACGAAGTTTTATACAACAGGACATTGATTCTGATTTACACAGTCTGTTTGACATTTTTTTTTAACTGTTTGACTTAACTGAAAGCAACAATCTATCACAAAGGCTGTGTCTGCGTGGGGTAACTCAGGGGCCAGCCATTTTGATTGGCTTGTGGGTTTTGGAAAAGGATACCAATGCCAGGTTTCAGGTTTAACTAACTGCTTTGCCACTTGCTGAATGTCCATAAGTCGACTCACCATGGCATCTTGCCTGTGTGTTGCAGTTCCTCATACTCGCTGTGGCATCCTGCCTTCCTTCCTTATGCACTGGTGTTCCAAGTGACAGACAGGGCATCTCCTCTTTCAACTGTCCTATCTTGCTTTGTGCTGCTCTGGATGCCAATGATGACTTGCCTGCAATACCAGTTTCACCCCTTTCTTTGTGCTATTGTATATTACCACTTAGTAATGCCGCCATTTCTTTGCATCACAAATTCTTTGCAAAAGACGTTTTGACACAGAGGAAAGTGATTTAGTGCTTCAGGAGTTATGTTGACCCATCCTGCATAGAAATAATTTATAGGATTTACAACAGTATTGATTAACATTTTTAGTTTTAAAATTCTCAACACATGCTTCATTAAGGGCAGTTTAGGGCTGTAGGCAGGCCATTTCAGTACTCATACCCTCTTCTTCCACATCCATGCTTTTGTAATGTGTGCATCGTGTGGTTGAACATTTTAAGACTTGTCATACGCAATTATTGGCAGATTGGAGATTGAATTCTTGTTTTTATCAGCTCTAAACCACCACTCACATAAATTTGTGTGTTGCAGGTCTAAAATACAGTTAACAAGTCAAAACAAAACAGTGAAATATCTCAGGATATTAGAGTGAATGTAAATATCCCACATTTTTTGATTTAGGGTTGTATGTTCATCGACAAATTGTTTTGTAGTGGTTCAGGTTCAGCATTTGTTGCGCTGATAGTAATTCTAAGGACACTTCTATACAGGCCTTTTTACTTTTCATTTGCAATTCTTTTTCTGCAAATCTGACCTTTAGCTACTTCAGCTTTTGCATGGGCCACAGCAGTCGATGTCATGAAATATAACATCCATGACGAAAGCCACGAAAAAACTGGGAAGAGAACATAGGAAACACACATTACAGTTAAGGTCTGACGACCGGAGCGTGGTCGATCCGCTACTCGGAACGAAGCAGTCTGAATATAGAGGAAAAGCAGACAACAAGGTTTATTGCCACAAACAGCGGGATAAACAGCACGTGGGGATATGAGACAATGGCGGAATCAACACAACGAATGCGGAGATGGTGGCATGACGTCACGGCGTACTCAGCGTCCGACGTCAGGGGGCCGCGTTCCAATCCGCAGTGCAATCAAGGAGCGAGTGTGGCTTGAACCAGGTGATAGTGGCGGAATGGTGAACTGCACACAAAACACAAGACAGTATGAGTATCGAGGTACCACTAGCAACACAACATAGAACACACAAGGCTAGGCGTGACAAGTAGGAGCATCTGGCAGGGAGAGAGGGGAACGAGTGACAAATAGGACACCGTGATGGGACCCAGGTGCACAGGATTACAGGGGCGTGGAGACCAGACACACCCACATCACGTGACAAAACAGATCCTGACATTACCCCCTTGTCGGTAAACCTGCGGTTTGTCGGTAAACCTGCGGTGGAACTCCGAGATGAGGGAGGCGTCCAGGATGGCAGAACGGGGGACCCACGACCGCTCCTCAGGACCGTACCCCTCCCAGTCCACCAGAAACTGGATGCCCCTGCCACGGCGTCTGGAGAGTCCAGCAGTCGTCGGACGGTGTAGATAGGTTGCCCGTCGACGAGGCGTGGGGCCGGTGTATTCCGGGGGGTAGGGTTCAGAGGGAAGTGGACGACAGGCTTCACCTGGGAGACATGGAACGTGGGGCAGGTGCAGATGTACCACCAAGGGGTTGACAACCCTGGTGATGGGGAACGGTCCGATGTAGCGGGGGGACAGCTTGCGTGACTCTGTCTTTAGCTGGATGTTCCTGGTTGATAGCCACACCAGCTGCCCCACCTTGTAAGTAGGGGCCTGCCGGCGGTGACAGTTAGCTCAGGGTGCTAGGCCGATACACAACGCAACGTGGTCTCAACTTCCTGGTTGGCCCATTCAGTCTGGCCGTTGGACTGAGTGTGGCCACCAGAGGTCAGGGAAACTCGTCCTGAAAAAGCTGCAAAACGCTCTCCATACCTGGGAGATGAACTGCGGTCCCCGGTCCGATACTATGTCCATAGGAAAACCATGGATCCTGAAGATGTTGTAGAAAACGATCTTGGTGGTCTCCAGCGCCGACGGGAGCCTGGGGAGAGCCACTAAATGGACAGACTTAGAGAACCGATCCACAATGTTTACAATAACAGTTACCTTGGAAGTCCGGTAAGCCGGTGACAAAGTCCATGGCGATATGGGACCAGGGACGCCCAGGTATGAAAAGTGGTTCAAGCAGTCCTGAGAGTGGTTGGTGTGACTGCTTGTTGCGGGTGCAAATGGCACAGGAGCTGACAAACTGGCGCACATCCGGCGACAGAGAGGGCCACCAGAAACGCTGCCTGATAAGGTCCTCAGTGTGTCTAGTCCAGAGGTGACCAGCCCAACGGGATTCGTGGGCCCATTTCAGAACAGCGGGATGGGCGGCAGAGGGCACAAAAGTCCGGTTGGGGGGACCCTGTCCCAGATCAGGATCCTTGGCCAGTTCGCGTTTGACAATCCTACTAATCTCCCAAGAGACGCCTGCAACAACGCGGCTGAAAGGGAGGATGGGGTCAGCGGAGCGGTGCATGTCCTCCTCCGGGAAGAGTCGGAATAAGGCATCAGGCTTGGCGTTCCCCGAACCTGGTATGTACATCATCACAAAGTTGAATCGCCCAAAGAACAAAGCCCACTGGGCCTGACGCAAGTTCAGTCTTTTAGCGGTCTGGATGTAGGCCAAGTTCTTGTTCTTGTGGTCAGTCCAGACCACAAATGGTTGTTTGGCCCCCTCCAGCCAATGACGCTATTCCTTAAGCGCTAGCTTGACGGCCAGGAGTTTGCGGTTACCCACATCTTAGTTCCGCTCCATGGGTGTTAGCTTCCTTGAAAAAAAGCACATGGGTGTAGACGACCCCCCTCTGTCGATCTCTGAGAGAGTACTACCCCCGGAGGCATCAACCTCAACGATGAACTGCTTCGATGGGTCTGGTTGAATGAGGATGGGGGCAGTGGTGAAGAGGGACTTGGGGTGATCCATTATGCCTTGGGCCTTTGCCGTCCAGCGGAATTGTACCTTATTGTAGGTAAGTTGAGTCAGTGGGGAAGCGATTACACTGTAGTCCTTGATGAACCTCCTGTAGAAGATTGCGAAGCCCAAGAACATCTGCAACTCCGTTCTGGACTCGGGGGTGGGCCATTATAAAATGGCCTGGATCTTTTCTGGATCGGGTTTGACCACGCCGGGCGAGACTATGAAGCCTAGAATCGACACTGTTTGCTGGTGGAAACTACACTTCCCAGACTTGACAAACAGGCGCATCTGTAGCAAGCGATTAAGGACGAGACGCACGTGCTGGATATGCTCCTTCAAGGAACGTGAAAAAATTAATATGTCGTCAAGATATACAAACACAAAACGATCTAAAAAATCCTGGAGTATGTCATTAACTAAGGCTTGAAACACGGTCGTAGCGTTCTTAAGCCCAAACAGAACTACCGAATATTGGTAATGGCCGCTAGGGGTGTTAAACGCAGTCTTCCACTCATCTCCCTCCCTTATGCGTACAAGGTGGTAGGCGTTCCGCAAATCCAGCTTGGAGAAGACTGTAGCGCCCTGCAGACACTCAAACATGGTGGACATTAATGGCAAGGGGTACTTATTTGGTACTGTGATACTATTGAGTCCCCTATAATCGATGCAAGGACGCAAAGTACTGTCCTTCTTAGAGATGAAGAAGAACCCCGCCCCTAAGGGAGAGGTAGAGGGCTGGATGAGGCCTGCTGCGAGACACTCTGAAATGTACTTCTCTATGCTTTCCCTCTCCAGGCAAGTGAGGAGGTACAAGCGACTGGATGGGAGAGGGGCACCAGGTAAGAGCTCGATGGCACAATCATAAGACCTGTGGTGAGGAAGAAGACTGGCCTTATCTTTGCTAAACACCTCTCCCAGGTCGTGGTATTCAGCTGGTACTAAGGAAAGGTCAACAGGGGTAGGGGTACCAGTGCAAGGAGCGTGGCTAGGGGGTACTGCGGCTCGTAGGCAAGACGAGTGACAGGGAACTTCCCACGTGAGAACCCGTGCGTTGACCCAATCTAAGTGAGGATTATGCTTCCTCAACCAAGGATGACAGGAGTGTCAGGGGACTAAAAAAAAACGCAAAGCTAAGGTCCTCGCGGTGATTTCCATCAATTAGTAGGGTCACAGGTAGGGTACGATGTGTTATGGGTGACATCTGCTGACCATTCAAGGCTACGCTATGTAAGGGGGAGTCTATCGGGGAAAGTGCAATACCTGCGCTCCTGGCAAAAGAGGCATCAATGAGGTCTTCCTCGGCCCCTAAATCAATTAGCATGCTAACCCGCAACTGCTTTTCTTTTAACAAAACTACGGCAGGTAAACAAAGACGGGAGGTTAGGGATTCTTGGCCCAGGCTAGACATTACCCCAACCCTCACGGCTGAATCATCTGATGTGGACCGGGATGGGCACTTATCCACGTGGAACTTCGACTCTCCACCCTTGCAGCAACGTTCATTGACACTAGGGGCGATTCATTCCTCTTGTACCGAGTCTGCCGCTCACGGCGGTGTTCCCTCATGCGTCCATCCAACCGTATCGCGAGATCGATCAGATCTTGAAGCGACTGAGGTTTGTCACAGGTGAACAACTCATTGTGGATACGGTCGTTCAGAGCATGAAGAAACACGCCGCGCAGTGATTGCTCACTCCAACCCAATTCAGCGGACACCATTAGGAAATCGACTACAAACTCGTCTACAGAATGCGCGCCCTGTCGCATAGTAAGGAGGCGGTTGTCCACGTCGGGTCGGTCAAACGCTGAGCGAAAACGTTCCACAAACGAAACATACGACACAGAGAACGGAGAAAATGCTGCCTGGGACACTTCCGCCCACTTTAACGCACGGCCACGTAATAGTCCGATTATATACACGATCTTATGCGCATCTGTGGGAAATAGTAAGGAATGAGTGCAAAAATATAACTCACACTGATACAGGAAACCTCTGCACCACTGTAAGTCCCTCTGATAAGGCTTCGGGTGCACCGCTGCCCCGTCAAGGCGTAGAGAAAAAACAGTGGAGAGATTCGATACTTGGTCGGCGACTTGAAGGTTCACGAAAGTATTTGTGGTTCCCGGTGTAGCAGGAGACAAGGGCATGGCAGTGACCAGCGACTGTATGAGAAGTTCGAGTTGGTGAACCTGATTAGTGAGTCCATCCTGGTGGCTGAAAAGCAGATCGAAGTGTGGATCCGGCGAGACCTGTTGTCCAGCAGATGGAGGAGGAGCTGACTCTGCTCCAGGAGTGACTCTTTCCGAGGGATCCATTTATGGCCAGATGGTAATGTTAAGATCTGACGACCGGAGCGTGGTGGATCCGCTACTCGGAATGACGCAGTCTGAATACAGAGGTAGAGCAGACAACAGGGTTTATTGCGACAAACAGCAGGATAAACAGCACGTGGGGATACGAGACACTGGCAGAATCAACACAGGGAATGCGGAGATGGTGGCGTGACATCACGGCGTACTCAGCATCCGACGTCAGGGGGGGCCGCGTTCCAATCCGCAGTGCAACCGAGGAGGGAGTGTGGATTGAACCAGGTGATAGTGGCGGAATGGTGAACTGCACACAAAACACAAGACAGTACGAGTATCAAGGTACCACTAGCAACACAACACAGAACACACAATGCTAGGCGTGACAAGTAGGACCATCTGGCTGGGAGAGAGGGGAACGAGTGACTTAAATAGGACACCGTGATGGGACCCAGGTGCACAGGATTACAGGGGCGTGGAGACCAGACACACCCACACCACGTGACAAAATAGATCCTGACACATTACTATCATGACATGGCATAAATACAAAACAGATGATCTGTAACTAGGTAAAGCTTTGTGTATTGAAATAGCAAATGGATGTTACTTTTTTCGTCATTAACATATCCACAGTATTTAGCTAATCTCATGGTACATGCATATTCTTATATGGATTTATCTGAATATAACCCAGTTGTCTGGTGTTCAGCAATTTAGGATAACACTGCCAGATTTCATTCATTCATTCATTCATTCATTCATTACCTTCCGCTTTATCCTATATTACGGTCGTGGTGGGGTTCCCCATGCCCATCCAGGTGAGAATGCTTCAGGCGCTGGGCAGATACACCCAGGACAGGGCGCCAATCTATCGCTGTGCCAGGTTTTATATAACTTTAATTATGTAGTGAATATAAAGAGGAGGTGAAATTAAAAACATTGGGTGGGTTTACTTTTTGTTGCTAGAATTAATAAAATACAGTTGGTGGAAGAGCATTCCAACGCTCCACAACTTGAAACAGCCCACCTGGTACTAATTTTCAAAGTTGATTAAAACTTATTTATTTATTCATGTCTTTAATTAATATCTGTTGATAAAGTCGTGCAGCTTAGTTTTACCTGTAGCTGAGTTGTTAATCTGGGATATTCAGTGCTGGCACTTTATCTCATTTTCCAATCTCACTATTAGTAGAGAGTATGGCAATGAAATGCAGTTATTACAGGGAGCCACATGCTGCAATGTGTCGAAAATCGGACTCTGCCGACTACTTAATTACTGTGCTTTACCTGCTCTAACTGTGTTAAACTCATTGAAATTAATGTTTTAAAGCAATACATTCACATCTGATGGAGAGAACCTTCTTTATGGCTAGCAGTTTTTCACCCTGATTGGATGTTAGACAATTGAGCACTATTATTTCCAAAGAGAATCAAAGGGATTTAATTACTAAACTAAATCAGTTTATTCATTTTTGGGAAAATGGACACTTGATTAAATATACAATCTGTACATAACTGCCCTACACTTTTATTGTTAACCAGCTCAAGTCGGAAAATTCCCTAAGTAACCCTTGGTCCTCACAAGGTTTCTTTATTAAAACCCAACTATTTCTTACGGGATTAAGGCGTTAATCCCTGTTAATCTTTTTTTAAAACAATTTATAATTCTTAAAAGTGTTAAATAAATAAAATAAAAATGGTCCATAAATGGTATTATTTTGTAAACATTTATTTACATTACTTTTAGATATATTATAATTTGTAAAAGCTTTACTGATATATTTTTTAATAAGCATGAAAATGCCAATAAATAACATTTCATTACACAAAAAAAATCTATGGTAGTTTTCCAAACCAGAAAATGCCTACTGTATCTACATTTTGGTGCAAAATTTGTGACTGTAAGCAGAACATCATACTGCATGTGCTGCATGGACAGGTGATTTAAGACAAAAATCTCTGTATCCAAACTGGTTACAGTATCTTGCCCATCAGTGCCATATAATTAATTTTTTACTTTTCAGCATTCATGCTGCTCTCCCTTTAAATTGCAACAGTGTGCTTTGTATCTAGACCAGTGGTTTGCATTGCCATCCACTTGGCAAAGTCACATCACAGAGAATCTTGGCTGCTCGACCAGCTTGTGAGCAACATAATTCTTCTTTTTCTGCCTTTATGTGCACAGCAAATTAAGTGTTGTTTCCTTGAGCTCTGCCTTTTTTTACTTCACATTCTCTGCAGCTGTTGCCAATAAAGCCAATTTGATGACAGTTTGGCCAATTGACCACATTTACTTTAAACTTTTTGTAACACAGTTTGACACTGATAAATAACATAGTGTGTTTTGTATTAAACCAGTCAATTTTCTGTTGTTTCTGCAAAATGATATCTGTCTAGAGACGTTTATCGAAGCTTGACTGTTACAGGCCCGGCATGTTGTAAAAAAAATGTAGGTATGCAGGACCCAACCATGTGAGACAGACCCACAAGTTTAAAAGTTTTACTTTATAATATAGCAGCAGACTATACATTATATGTATCTGCAACCACCACACATCATGATCAAATCAAATAGGGGATGCAAAAGGTTTTTACCAGCTGGAAGTTCCCATACTCATTCCTGCCCAATCATATAATTCTTAGGGTTGTTGGTGAGACATTGCAGCATTTTCAGGACAGCCTTTTGATGTTATGTCATGCTGGGTCCCGCACTGGTGAAAAACTGGAAATTCTTAGTTTCCTTCTTTTCAGGAACTACCGTGAACAATGGTATAAATACCTCCTTCCTTCATGGATTTAGGAGATTCAGGTGATCCCTCTGATATGCAGTTGACTATCCGTACATTCTGCATTCCAACATTGGATGCCCAGCCAATAAAAGCTTCTCAGTAGATAGTTTTGTGTCTCTAATATTTGAGATTGAATATCCACCTCCCCAACCTGTTCTGAATTAATAAAATGTCATAGTTTTCTAAGCAGGACCAATGAGTGAGCCAACTGCTGCTTTCACTGTATGCTTGTTCAACCCGAAATTAAATAGTTTTAAGTATGACAGGGTATTTGTCACTATCACTATGTACACACAAAACCTTTACCACCATTCTCGGTGTTATTTTACATTTTGATTCAGGTTAATTCTGTTAATGGGGCATCAAATGCAATAACACATTTGAGAGTGGGGGGAGAGGGGGAAACTGACAAATTTGTGAGGTTTGCATGTTCTTTAACAATCTGTGTTGACACTGGACCCAGTTCACAAGCTTGCAACAAAGTAAGTTTTCAATACCAATGTAACACAGGTTCAGAGAAATTAGAACTGAGACAGGCATATACAAACTCAAAACTGATTTTATTGCTTTTCAGCAATTTATACATTGTGACACCTGCACACAGGCATGCAACAGCAAAAAATACTGAATACTTTCCAGATGTACATGTTTACCATCTCTAGATACTTGACTCTGCCTTGCATTAATAAACAAATGTACAATCCTGCCACTGGCACGATACTGGCCTCCAATTGTAACTTAAGGTTCCTTATACAAACCATCTTGCATCACATAATTCATAGGAAGGGCATCTAGCATAAAACACAGGGCAAAAATATGAGCTTATCACTGAATTGACCCCTGAATAACAAAGGGTAAAACGCTGAACGAAGAAGAAGAAGACAAAGAAGAATGCTTTAATAACTGACATTGCTTTTCCAAAATTTAATCTGGACCCATTCTCCTGGTCCCAAACTTACTATGTGTTAGGGCAAATATAGACGTGCCACTTATGTCATACACTGTGAGACGTTAAAAATGGTAATTAAAATCCAACTCAAAACTGTATCTCTGATGTACTTACACGGTTCAGTTTTATTTAAAAATGTTTGATTTGTGGTGTTATGTTCACAGTAAATAAATGTGTTGCTTAACTGCGTAAATATACTAAACTGCAACTGGGAGAGGCACGGTGGCTTAGTGGTTAGCACATTCGCCTCTATGCGCTAGGGATTCCCGGTTCGAATCCCCATCTGGGTGGAGTTTCCATGTTCTCCCCGTGTCTGCGTGGGTTTCCTCCGGGTTCTCCGGTTTCCTCCCACAGTCCAAAAACATGGATCAAGTTAATTGAATTCTCAAAAATTGCCTCATATAGAGTGTGTTTGTGTAAGTGAGTGTGTACCCAGGGATGGATTGGCGCCCTGTCCTGGGTCTATCTGCCCAGCGCCCGAGACGTTCTCCCCTGGATGGGCATGGGGAACCCCACTGCGACCCTAATAGAGGATAAGCGGGAGATAATGAATGAATGAATGAACAATATAACTGCTTATTTTTGCAAAACAATAAATAATATGTTTTTAATACCCTTGTAAACAATATTATGTCAACATACATAACTGTCTGTTTCCAACTTTGGCTTGAAATTAACCAATACAATGTGGTTGGTATGAGAATGTGATTTGACCTTAATAAGCCTCAACTGTCAGATGTTATTTAAAAAAATTTAAATCAAAGGGCTGAAAAATATACTTATTATTTAATGCCTAAACATGACTTTGTTTCAACATGTGGCAGGCAGCACATGTTAGATGGGGATTCGGACCGGGAATCCCTAGTGCTGAGAGGCAAACGTACTAACCACTAAGCCACCGTGCCTCCCTAAACTATTTCATATAAACAGGAATACAATGCGTAAAAGAACATACAAAAGATACAGAAAAAATTAGCAGAAACCCAAAATAAAAATAGAACTAAGAACTATAACCCTGAAGCAACTAGAAACCCAAACACATTCAGAAACTAAATCCAATATAAAACAATCCAATTGAAATATTCACCTAAATGAGTACGAAAGAGACATTAATTGGGGACAAATGGGTAATGAAACATGGCTAAAGCAAAGAGAGAGTTAATGGAAGCGAAGAAAATCAGGGCAGCTAGAAAAGATAAACAAATAAAAAAGGAGACATGACTAGATTAGAGAGGGGGCATATATAGGCAATATGCATGAACATGCAATAATAAGCAAAAAAAAATGAAAGGAATGGAGAATGAAACTTAGTGCCTTAAGTGCTTTGCTATTAATGTATGGCACACTGAAGTACATAAACAAAAGAGATCAGGGTTCTTGAACTAGTCAGAACTATTAGGTATGAAGCAGGGGAAGAACAGTGGACCAGAAAGTTAACACATAAACTTGAATTTCTACTCCACTGCCAAAAGAAGTTCAAGTTTATTGACTCATATAGCACTTTTTAACAATAGTGTATTGTCTCATATCATCTTTACTGTTCTAAGCCTGAATCCTCAAAGAGCAAGCATAAGTGACTGTGGCAAGGAAAATCCCCGGTTTTGTTTGTTTTTAAGAAAGAAACCTTTTTAGGTCCAAGACAATGTAAGGGACTAATGCTCCATGAAGGGCTGGGTAGCATTAACAGTGCAGGACACCAATGTACAGATTGCATAATTATCCAAAAGTAGAAAAACTAAATTGGTTCAGTAAAAAGCATCTGAATGTACACAATGGTCTTTGCAGTAACATCCTAGCAGAACTGCAAACCCACCAGTCCAAAAAAAATATGCAGGTTCAGTCAAATAAATCAGTGAGTGGTGCCAAAATAAATCATTTGACTTAACCATCCCTTTAATTCTCTGTGAATATTAAAGTCCTCTACAGTTGTTGCTGTTGTACTTTGGCAGAGTTATGGATAAGAAGCTGGTAGTACCTTCAAGGAAAATCAATAAGAAAAGTACTTACATAAGTTAAAGAACAGTAATTAAGTAGAAAGCAGTGTGAGAAATATATTTTTGAGTTTTCTGATTCTTAGTAGACAACTTAACTATTTTAAAATTTTATTATTTTTACAGTTTTTACTGTATTTTGGAAATTGTCTTAAACCAACAATTTTTTTTATTTTGTTTAATGTGCATAAGTTGACATAAATGGGTTCCAGGGAGTAGTTAACAATTCTGAACGCAAGGAGAGGTAGAACTTATAACATCTGATACTATTTTTTTATTAACATAAGGAGTAAAGTAAAAATTAAACTAACAGATGTATAAATACCTCACAACTTCACAAATACCAAACAACTCCTATAATCTTTACCATAAGAGTTATATTTTAAAGTGCATGCCCTACAAATCAAAGTATTACAGACTGCATGCCACTTCTACAACATGCCATCACACAAGAAGGAGCAAAAACAGAATGCGCCAGTCCCAAAATGTTATTTTATTAACAATAATGTTAAATTTAATAGACTGGCATGTGGAACTGCAGACAGATATACATCTGTCACGTCTTTTAGTGTGCTTCTGGTGACTTGCATTCTGCAGCCGAGACTCTCTATTCCTTCTCTCTAAGTCTCATCTTTCCTTTAAGTGCTGAACAAGAAACACAGAAAATTAAAGGCTAAGGTGTCCCAGGTGGAAGCCATCACCTGTGGCCAAGGCACAAAAGATATTTATGTATGTTATATATGTGAAAGTGTCATTTATGTAAAGATGGCATCAGGATGTCTTTTCTTGGAAAATGTATGTTTTATTTTGCAGAACCAGTCTTTAATCTGCATCAGTTACAACAATGTATTATTGAGTGACCTTGATTCAGCTCCTTGCATTCTTTTTTGTCTCTCTGATGGGTTGGGACCTCTTTCTGGAGAAAGGATTTCTGAAGCACAGGAACTGTCTTTATTTATGCTTTATTTTAAATGATTTAAAAATACAGATCTATAGGTTACCATTACTGTAACCCTGGTTCTCTGAAACATTGAGAGGAGAGATCCACCTATGGTAGGGACATCCATCCTGACCTTATACAGAAGCATCTAATTGCACCAAGTCTGGCTTGACAGATAGAAGAATGCAGCTGCCCCTCCCCCCAGGTGACATGGCTCCAGAATGAAGAGTGGGGTAAAGGATGCGAGATTGACATCCTCCCACAGAGAAACTTCTATCCTTTTTCTGGGGGGGCAGAGTGTCCATTGGGCTGGCCATCTGAGAACCTGGTCTGAATTCCCCCTCAGGCTGTGCAACAGGCAGGCCTCTTTTGTTTTTTTGGTCAGGAGGGGGCAAGGGGTTGTGTCTGCAGAGTTTACTTAGCTGCAGCTGCAGCAAAAAATCCTTTCCCCCTGGGCTTGGGTGGGAGGTCCGGAGGCCGGCCGGGGCCTTTCACCAAAGGCTTAGGTCTACTGCTGCCCTGCTGGGCAGGGTGTGGCTGGGGAGGAAGGGAAAAATGTGTGGGCGCTATGGGCTGGGAAGCTGCCCACCTGGGCAGGCATAGTTTAGATGCTTCTTTCTTTCTCTTATCGTCACAGTGCCTCAACAGGGGCTTGGGTGTTGCAAGCAGGCATCTGTATGATGGGTTGAGCTGCCTGGTTATGGAGGGTTCCACAGTGGGTGGCTCACTCATGCCTTGTGTGGTCATGTCTTTACCATCATGGTTGAAGAGTTCATTCTTGAGGTCGAGCAGGTCTCCCCAGTGATGCCTCATGTGCTTTGCGCAAGTGGGAAGAATGGGTAAAAGCTGCTTTTTAGGGCTTGGGGGGAGCTTGAGCAGTTTACCGTCATAGTCGTCTCTCTCGTAGTCCGCAGGGTTTATGGCCGCAGGCGATGCAACGTTTAAGTGGATGGCATCCCGCTCATTCACGTCGAGGAGCGCTGTGTGTGGAGAGATGCTTGGAGTGGTTTGAGCTGGAGGGAGGGGCTCCTCATCATTCAATCAGCCGGATATATTCATGGCATCCTACTCCTCCCCTAAGCTGGGTAGCTGAAACTGGGAGGGCATTCCTGAACGAGGACTCGACCGGTTCAGCCCAGCTGAGCATGACTGAGCTCTGGGGATTTCCGGTTCAATTGTGCCGTTAGGGTCCTCACTGTCGGAGTCCAGGTGCTCTAAGTTGTCGCTTTGCATGGTGGCTACCTTAAGCCGGCGATGCAGCAGTTTCTTCAGTAAAGAGAGACCTCAGGAACTGCAACTACCTCCTCTATATGTTTCAGCCCAATGCAGGTGAAGCAAAACGGGTACGAGTCCCTCGAGCGATAGGAGCATGCAACTGCGGGTCCTCCACGAGAATGTAAGCGCTAGGCTGAGCATGATGTGCCATGAGGCTGATGGAGTGATATAGCAGGTAGTTAATTGGCTAAGCGACCGCAGGTAGGCAGCCTGAGGATGGTTTTACTGTAAGCATGGGCGACTTGCAGGAACAACATCTGACCAACGTATTAGCCAGCAATCATGCCCAGTGGAGGCTGATCCAGAAGGATGTTAAGTGAAGTCCAGGAATAATGTTGAACTGTGAGCATAGCGTGATGTAGAGGTCATAAGAAGTGATTGTAAACTGAGGTATGTGGGAGCGCGGTGGTCATATATGCCTGCTTGAAGGGGCAGGGGCAGCCATCCAGAAGTGAACATACGCTCCTTTCTGTCATGCCAGACCTGGTGCAATTGGATGCTTCTGTATGAGGTCATGAGATAATGAAAGAGAACTTGCCTGAAGAATCTGCCGAAGGTCCAACTCCTGTCATTCGTAGATCTCTCTCTCCCTGCAGCATGCGTTGTTACAGCTTATAAAGACTGCACACGTTTATCAGACAGAGTCGTGTCAAGTGCGTTAATCACTTCCAACGAACATTGCCGTCAGCTTCCTTCTTCAGCGTTGGTGCGATTCCAACAGTCTCCTATTAAAAATGTTCTTGCAAATTACAGTGGTGACAACAGACTCCTACGCAGTTTAAATCATGTGTACAGCAATAATGTGTAATATTTGCTAAACTGCAACAATTGATAAAATTAATTCAGATAGTATTATAAAGTTTTTGTAGTTTTTTTTTTTATTCTGTGTCGTCACTTCCTGCCACGCAGACAGTGTGTAGATGCGTATGTGCGCTGTCTAGCTCTGTTAAAGCTTAACTACTAAATTAAGTGTTATTTAATTACTTTTAGTTACTTTAGTTAGTTAATTACTTTAGCCATCTCCTGATCTGTGTCGCCCGATTCAACTATTCGTATTTTCGGATCGGATTTTATTGGTCTTGACGCTGATCTTTACACACCGCATTGTGAGAGCCTTCAGGACTCAACCTCAATCCGACACTAATACAGCCAGATTCACTAGGGTTGGATCTTCACCAGCTGCTGCCGCTGCTTTGTTTCATCATCAGCTGTAACAGCGGGAACTAACCTTACATCTCTACCCACCCTAAGCTAAGTTTATTTCTTCATTTATATAGAAACTTTACAATAGCACTTTCCCCTCTGGTTGCGTGCCCTCAGTGCAGTATGTATAGACAGTCTTCCTCCGTCATTACTGATAATTCAGCCTGTGAGAAGTGTTGCCTAGTCCTTAGTCTGACGGAGAAGATTTCAGTGCTAGAAGAGCGCATTCGGGTTTTGGAACAGGGTCATGTTAGTAAAGATGTGTCAGGGACCAGTTTAGCCAGCCCGAATGCCAAAGGATCAGGTCCTAAATCTCCGGATTTAGAGCCCTCGCAGCAAGGCAAGTGGGTGACGACCAGGCGTCATACACGCAGAACTGAGCATCACTCTTCTAGGATCCACGTGTCCAATCGGTTTTCCCCACTCAGTGACTCACCCACTGAGAGACCGGTTGTTAAAAGTGCTCTGGTTATTTGCGACTCCCAGCTCAGACACGTGCGAATCGCTACCCCCTTAGAGACCCCAACAACCATAGTCCGGTGCATCCTGGGGGCCAGGGCTCCAGACATCAGGCAAACTTCAAAGTGCTGGCTAATGCTAAACGCTCATTCTCTAAAATAATTATCCACGTCGGCACTAATGACGTTCGTCTCAAGCAGTCAGAGATTACTAAGGCTAATGTTAAAGAGGTGTGTGGAACCGCTGCAATGATGTCTGATGGAGTAGTTGTCTTTGGTCCCCTACCAATTAGGCGTGGTGGCGAAACCTACAGCAGGTTATGGTCGCTACGTTGCTGGATGTCTAAGTGGTGCTCAGAAAACAACATTGCTTTTATTGATAATTAGTCTACTTTTGAGGGAAGGCCGGGCCTTTTGAAATGGGACGGCATCTATCCTTCCCGGGAGGGTGCTGCGCTCATGTCACATAACATAGCCGATAGGGTTTTTTCTTCAGATAGGAATAAAAATTGACAATTCAGAGCCAAGGCCAGGCAGCAGACAGAATGGCCTAACCAACTGCCTGCGAACTGCCAGGAGTCGTCACCCACAATAACTAGGTTCCATACCATTAAGACAGTTATCAAGTATCACAGAACAAAAAGAGTCAAAAGTGTGCCAAAAAAATCTCATTAATATCAATACAACCTCAAGTAATGTAAGAAAAACATTTAAGTTAAAACTTGGGTTATTAAACATTAGGTCACTTTCATCAAAATCAGCTCTAGTTCAAGAAATAATAACTGATAACTTTCTAAATGTCTTTTGTCTCACAGAGACCTGGATTAGGGCCAATGAATACCTAGCATTAAATGATGCCTCTCCACCTGGTTATACTTATGCTCATAAACCACGTCTTAGTGGATGAGGAGTTGGCGTGGCTATGATCTATAAAGAAAACATAAATGTAACACTTAATAATAAGTATGAGTCAAAATCCTTCGAGGCTCTTGTACTCAACATAAGCAGCTCATCTGCATTGAAGAATAAATCTAATGCAACTTATTACCATATACTGCCCTCCCGGCCCATATACAGAGTTTATTAAAGAATTTGGTGAATTACTCTCTAACATAGTAATCTCATCAGACAAGGCCTTAATAGTCGGTGACTTCAATGTTCACTTTGAAAACCCACTAGACTCATTTAAATTAGCCTTTGACTCCATCCTAGATTCCATGGGCATGTAGTATTAACATTAATAATCTAACTATTGTCCCTCTAAGTGAGGTCATCTCCGATCACTATTTGATAACCTACGATTTAGAAATTGATATTGATCCAGTCATTAAACCGCAATATGATATGAAGCGTACAATCATTCCCTCTACTGCCGTGTCATTCCTACAACATTTACCCGAATAAAACATTAAACCAGCATCAGGACCCGATGAACTTGAAAACACAGCAGAATACCTTAAACACGTGTTTTCTGCAACCTTAGACAGTGTCGCTCCACTTAAACTAAAATGGATTAAAGATAAAAGACTCGTTCCATGGTTTAATGATCAAATACGCGCCCTAAAACAAACTACTAGAACTATGGAGCGTAAATGGAGACAAACTAAATTAGAGGTATTTAGTGTTACATGGAAGGACAGTATGACTGAGTACAAACATGCAGTCAATGCAGCGAAGACTAAATTTTATTCTGAATTAATAGAGAACAACAAAAACAACCAAAGATTCCTCTTTAGTACCATTGCCAAATTAACTCGAAGTGCTACTGAATCAGATTCACAGATTCACTCACAGTTCAGCAGCAATGATTTCATGAATTTATTTAGTGATAAAATTGAAAACATAAGACTTAAATCATCTAATGCATCGTGTAATCAACCCTCAGTGATTCTGAAAAATCTAGTGGTGGAGAAAATAATATAGTACAAGTGTTAAATACCTTTAACCCCATATCTAAAAAAGAGCTTGTCTCATTAATTACACAATCAAAGACAACATCCTGTATCTTAGACCCAATACCTACAAACCTGCTTAAAAACCTCCTACCAAATATTACAGAGCCTTTTATAAACATTATAAATTCATAACTTAAAATAGTCCTCAAAAATATTAAGTGTGCAGTCAATAAACCATTACTTAAAAAACCTAATTTAGATCACATAATACTGTCCAACTATAGACCAATATCAAACCTTCCTTTTGTCTCTAAAATCCTAGAAAAAATTGTGTTTAACCAGCTGAATCGCCATCTTCTAGCTAATAATGTTCATGAAGTTTTTCAGTCAGGTTTTAGGTCTCATCATAGCACTGAGACAGCCTTAATTAAAGTTGTTAATGACTTATTAATGTCCTCTGATAATAACCAAATCTCTTTTCTTGTATCATTAGATCTTAGTGCAGCCTTTGACACTATAGACCATAACATCTTAGTTGATAGATTAGAAAACACTGTGGGCATTACATGATCTGCACTCCAGTGGTTTAAATCCTAGCTGACAGATTGATATCAATTCACCTGTGTTAACAACCAATGTTCTGTTCTTGCTAAAGTTAAATATGGTGTCCCACAAGGGTCAGTTCTGGGTCCACTCCTATTTGCATTATATATGCTTCCACTGGGATCAATTATTCGTAAACATGGATACACAGTTATATGTTTCAGCTAACCCTAATGATGGTCGTTCAGTCAGTAAGCTCGAGGTCAAAAATACTTCCTACTGCTAAATTCTGATAAAACAGAGTTTCTGATAGTTGGACCCAAGAACAAAATGAACAAAGCTTCTAACACTATGTTAAACCTTGATCACTCTTTAATTAGACCCAGCTCATCTGTAAATAATCTCGGTGTCATTATTGATTCAGATCTCTCCTTTACAGAGCACATTAGCAATATTACTAGAATTGATCTTTCACCTTCGTAACATTTCAAAAACTAATTCATGCTTTTATTACCTCAAGGTTAGATTCACTTCTGACAGGATGTTCTAATAAATCATTACAGAAATTACAACTTGTGCAAAATGCTGCAGCTAGAGTTTTAACTAAAACCAGAAAGTTTGATCATATCAGTCCTGTGTTATCAAACTTACACTGGCTACCAGTTTAGTTTCATATTGAGTACAAAATTCTATTGATAACATATAAAACTCTACATGATCAGGCTCCACAGTATCTGAGTGAGCTGATTCAATCGTACAAGCCAACACGTGAGCTCCGATCTCAAGGTGCTGGTCTACTCTTAGCTCCTAGAATAAATAAAATTACTGCTGGTGGAAGAGCGTTCTCCCACAAGGCTCCTCAACTTTGGAATAGCCTTCCAGTTACTGTTCGTGATTTTGAATCACTATTAATCTTTAAAAATAAATTTAAAACACATTTATTTAATCTTGCGTTTAATTAATCCCCTGTAGATAAAAATGTAGATCTCAGGCTTGGCTGTGTTGGGGGTAATCTGTGATCAGTGTATGCTGGCGTTTCACCGCTTCACCCACCTCATCATTAATGGGGGGTGGCGCTGAAATGATGCTGTTCCGGAGAGCCATCTCAACTATGTAGAGTCTGCAGTATCTGTCTCTTTTAGTTATGTTGCTCTAGTCAGTGATGCCGGAGTCACATACTGCACTGTGTCAATAAATTACTTATTAATTAAATGCCGTGCTTTATTATTAGTTCTAACTGCCTTCTTTGTCTGTTTCTTTTGAGGTGTGACCGGCTTCCTGGAGATCTTCATCCATGGCTCTGCTGACGAATACCAATTCCTGAATATCAATTGGACTGGCGGTCCTGCAGGACACCCTTAATAGACTCACATATAGTTTTCCAGTTTTTAGTTTTTCCATTTGTTTAATATCTTTGCATAGCTGTCCTACATTGTTGTTGCTGCCTGGCCGCTCAAGGAGGATGAGTCCCCCACTGAGTCTCCTCCCAAGGTTTCTTCCTTAAAATAACAACATGACAGGAAGTTTTTTCTTGCCACTGTCGCTTCGGCTTGCTCTTTGGGGGTTTAAAGGCTTTTCTTTCTGTAAAGCTGCTTTGTGACAATGTACTGTTGTAAAAAGCGCTATATAAATAAATAACTTGAACTTGAACTTGTATGACAATTCAAAGAAAAGTTTATACAATTAGATACAATTAGGTTTATCATGCATAGTTTTTACGTTATATTTAGAAAGTGTCCTAAACCTATAGCAAATTGGGTTTGAATATTGTATTTAAATATAAAATTTGAGAAAAAAAAATGTAAATAAAAGCAATGAGAAACAAAAAAGAAAACACTATAATTAAAAGGAGTGTAGGGGCTTTTCTACTTCTAGCCATGTTTCGTGTTCAGTGCTGATGCAGTAATGGTGCAGATGTATTACTCTTTCATGCATTGCGTCAGTTCATAGGAGCAGCTCCACCTATACAAGTGCTCCTTTAAGCATGCATGTTACCACACACAGCAACCACTTTGGCACAGTTGGTCTATTTGACCTGCTAAAAGGAAGAGCAGACAATGAGCAGTAAAATATAGAGAGAAGCCGAGGGCTGAACGTGCTTGCTACCGACTTAACTTTGAAGTTCAAATGAAAAATGTAACTCTTTGTACACATGTGCATGTGCAGTATTATTAAACCCTGCTTTAATACATTGTGGAGCATCCTTTAGCTTTTATAACTGCCAAGAAACATTTTTGGTAAGTACTAACAAGCTTCTTACACCTCTCAATTGGAATCTTGGCCCATTCTTCACATGAAAGCCTCGAGTTCAGTGATGTTTGATGGCTTCTGTGTTGCAACTGCCTTTTTTAAATCCCACCAAAGAATTTCAATCGGGTTTAGATCTGGGGACTGAAGGCCACTCCAGGACATTCCAGGATCTTTTTCTGAACAAAGCTTTGGTTGACTTGGAGGTGTGCTTGGGATTGCCAATGTTTAATTTGTCAACAGTGTGTTATAGTTGCTACTGAAGCACATGTTCCAGCCTTCATCAGGTCATCCTGTAGGTGTCTTGCACTCATACGGGGGTTTTTCTTAGTTGTCCTGCCTAAGTTGCAAAGGGCCCTGAAATTTTCGGCTTTCTTCCACGGCCAGGCAGGTTTGCAGCTGTTCCATAAGTTTTAAACTTCCTTATAATGTTCCCAATGGTGTCTCTTGGGATTTTATATTTTTTGGAAATCTTCTTATACCCAAGGCCCTTTATGTGCAATAAAATAATCTCCGCTCTTAGATTTTGTGGAAGCTCCTTTGTCTTTCCCATGATTGCAACTCACCTTAAATACCTTCATGGGTGGGGTTTATATATGCAGTACAGCTGAAGCTAATTAAGGATCATTATAGAGTTCTCAAAAGCTTAGTTCTGTTTCAACTCCACTTTAGTCCATAAAACCTGTCAGAAAGCTTTAAAAACAACAATATTATATAGTCGTTAAATAATTGTGACATGGCTAGCTTAACAAAATATACTGTTACACACAAATAATTTCACTGTTTCTGTTCTGATTTTATGTATCACTCAACTCATAAAGAAGTCATCCAAAGCAGAATCTTGCTATTTGAAAAAACTTGTATTGATAAATCCTCAAAATCTTTGGGGGAGTTCACATAATTTAGAAGAGGAAAAACTAAAAATATTGATCTAATGCAAGTCTGCTATATGGTAAACTTATTATTTTTTACCTGTTGTTGCAGCCATGCAATGTTGAGTCATTACGCTAAATAAATTTAAATGTGTGTTGATTTAAACTTGCTTTTTAATTCAGTGTATTTACTTAAGTAGCATTAATATTAAAACATGCATTGTCAATTTTTGTGTCAGCCACAAGAGCTTTTTATGCAGATTAGCTATAAGCATAAAGGCATTTTAACTCATATTACTGGAGTTGGAATAATCCAATTTATGTTTATCTGTGTGTATCTTTTTCTGGATATGCTGACAAGATCAAGAGAGCAAGCAGAAGCTGCTAATATTTAATACACTAGATATTTAATATTTTGGACCATTTCGTTGTGTTTGTTGATTTGTTATGTGCTGTCGCAGCTTTGGATTTATGCTAGAAAGATGTCAGATACCATTAATGAAAGTTTTATGTCAATTTATTAGAAACAGGGCTTTTACTCCTAGTCGCCTCACTTCCTCCTTTTACTTCTGCACTACTAAAAAAGCACATTTGTATTCCTAAGCAGTGCCTTGTTTGCCAATATAGACACATGACTTGTCACACCAAATTTAACAGATGTGCTGAGAGCAGCAGCAACTTCTTTGGTCGACCTCTTTTACGCTACGTCAGTTTCACCTTCAGAAATAAAAACTATGCATAAAGCTTTAACAAGCCCATTTATTCCATTTACAAGCACATGAGATTTATTCATTGAGTATAATTACCTAACATTAGAGCAGCACAAAAGTGCACTAGATAAAGCACATTTTGTTTTTTTGCAGAGCTTTAGCTTTGCACTCTGGGGACACTGAGGTGAGTGGTTTCATGCATCACCAAAAGATTATAAACCACTTAATTCAATGTTCTCTTGTATCAAATGTCCAGTCATCACTTGATACACAAGACTTTACTGGCAATAATATTACTGCCAACTGACATTAGATATTTAAACCAGGCTAATAAAATCTTTTAAATCATTAATTCAGTTATTCTGAGAACCTCAAATACAGCTGCACTTTAGTTTCATTAAATAAACCTAATTTTTATCTACAGTTATCTACATTTTTATCTTTATATTTTATTTATTTTATTTATTGTTACATCCTGCATGAAGTCTGTTTATTTATTTATTTATTCATTTGTGAAATTAACCTAGCCATTAATTTATCAGTGTAGACATTCAACCATCTTTCCATTTATCAGCCACTCATCCAAACATCTATAATTTATTATTCTGTACATTTTTGATTAATCCATACATTACCTGATTAAAATACACATTCATCTATCCACATATTAATAACTGCTTGTTTGTAAGTGGTTTGATGTTGTAATATTGCAATATTTGATATAGGTAATATTTGTACCTATATTTATTTCATTCTTTTTTTATAATGTATACATCTTTAATTTTTACATCATTTATATGTGTCCCAATATTCATTACCACTATGTTTATACATTTATTTAAAATGTATTCTGTTATTGATGTATTTATTCATTTATAAATTACCAATGTTTTCCATTTATTTATTTAACCCCTAACAACCTATACTTTGATCCATATACAGTTATGATCCAAAATCTTAAAACCTCTGCATATATTTTAAAAATGTATCGCTCAAATGATGACTGTTGCCTGGTGCTTGAAACTCACTGTGGTGCTAATTCTAACTTCATATTGTTCACCACTGCTAAATGGCAGAATGATCTTCCCAACTCTGTCTGTTATTCTGAGACATTAAACATCTTTGAAAAACAACTCAAAACATATATTTTCCAGAAGCATTTGGTTTAAAAAATGGTAGGGTAGATCTAGGCACATAAACAAATAGAAAATGAACAGATTTGATAATACTACAGTGTAGGTTCCTTTGGATAAAATCATCTGCTAAACGATTAAATGTCAATGTACGTAATACTTCTCCTAGATCATTGTTGCAAATTGCTTTGCTATCCACATGTTTATTTATTTGTTTGGAGTAACACAAAGCAGACAAATAAGTAAAATCTTAAACCACTTCACACAGAGCTATAAAAATGGACTGAACAAACACATTGGTAGTTTTTGGGAAAAAATAACAGAAATCAATCCCTTCCCTCCATCCATCCACCCATCCATTATCTTCCGCTTGTCCGGAGTTCGGGTCGCGGGGGAAGCAACTAAAGTAGGGAGACCCAGACCTCCCTCGCCCCAGCCACCTCCACCAGCTCGACGGGGGGAACCCCGAGGCGTTTCCAGACCAGCTGAGAGATATAATCCCTCCAGCGTGTCCTGGGTCTTCCCCGGGGTCTCCTCCTAGCTGGACTTGCCTGGAACACCTCCCTATGAAGGCAGGAGGCATCCTTACCAGATGCCCAAACCACCTCAACTGGTTCCTTTCGATGCAGAGAAGTAGCGGCTCCACTCTAAGTCTCTCCCGGATGAGAGAGCTTTTCACCTTATCTCTAAGGGAGAGCCCAGCCACCCTGTGGAGAAAACCCATTTCGGCTGCTTGTATTCGCAATCTTGTTCTTTCAGTCAATACCCAAAGCTCATGACCATAGGTGAGGGTCGGAACATTGACTGACTGGTAAATCGAGAGCCTTGCCTTATGGCTCAGCTCCTTCTTTACCACAACGGACCGGTATAAGGTCCGCATCAGTGCTGACCCCGCGCCGATCCGTCTGTCAATCTCACGCTCCATCTTCCCATCACTCATGAACAAGACCCTGAGATACTTAAACTCCTCCACTTGAGGCAAGATCTGATCCCTGACCCAGAGAGGACTCTCTACCCTTTTCCGACTGAGAACCATGGCCTCAGATTTGGAGGTGCTGATTTTCATCCCGGCCGCTTCACACTCGGCTGCAAACCGATCCAATAAGAGCTGAAGTTCGCAGACTGATGATGTTAACAGGACCACATCGTCTGCAAACAGAAACCTAGACCTACCTAGAAATTCTGTCCATATAAATTATGAACAGAACCGGTGACAAAGGACAGCCCTGATGGAGTCCAACCCTCACTGGAAACAAGTACGACTTACTGCCGGACATGCGAACCAAGCTCCTGCTTCGCAAATATAGGGACTGAATGGCCCGTAGTAAGGAGCCATGTACCCCATACTCACGAAGCACCTCCCACAAAATACCCCGAGGGACACAGTCGAAAGCCCTCTCCAGATCCACAAAACACATGTAGACTGGTTGGGCAAACTCCCATGAACCCTCGTGGATCCTGGAGAGAGTGAAGAGCTGGTGCAGTGTTCCACGACCAGGACTAAAACCACACTGCTCCTTCTGGATCCGAGGTTCGACCATCAGTCGGACTCTCTTCTCCAGTACCCCTGCATAGACTTTGCCGGGGAGGCTGTGGAGTGTAATTCCCCTGTAGTTGAAACATACCTTCCGGTCAGCCTTTTAAAAAACCACCACCCCCGTCTGCCATTCCAGAGGCACTGCCCCCGATGACCATGCAATGCCACAACATCCAGAGCTTTGAGGAACTCCGGGCGGATCTCATCCACCCCTGAAACCCTGCCACCAAGGAGCTCTCTGACTACCTTAGCGACTTCAGCCACAGTGATGGACAAGCCTCCTCCCGGGTCCTCTGACTCTGCCTCCTCTCCAGAGGGCATATTGGTGGGATTGAGAAGGTCCTTGAAGTATTCCTTCCACCGCCTAATGACGTCCCCAGTCGAAGTCAAGAGTGCACCACCTCCACTATATACTGTGTTAGTGGCATACTGTTTTCTCCTCCTGAGGCGCCTGACAGTTTACCAGAATCTTCTAGGAGCTGACCGAAAGTCACTTTCCAAGGTCTCACTGAACTCCTCCCACGCCCGGGTTTTTGCCTCCGCGACGCACAAAGCCGTAAATCGCTTGGCCTGTCTGTACCGGTCAGCTGCCCCTGGAATCCCACAAGCCAACCATGCCTGATAGGACTCCTTCTTCAGCTTGACGGCATCCCTTACACGAGGTGACCACCACCGTGTTCGAGGGGTTACCGCCACGACAGGCACCGACTACCTTGCGACCACAGCTCCTGTCCGCCGCCTTAACAATGGAGGAACGGAACATGGCCCATTCAGACTCAATGTCCCCCACCTCCCTCGGAATGTGGTTGAAGCTCTGACGGAGGTAAGAGTTGAACATCCGTCTGACGGGTTCTTCTGCCAGACGTTCCCAGCAAACCCTCACTATGCGTTTAGGTCTGCCTGGTCTGACCGGCATCTTCCTCCGGCATCTGATCCAACTCACCACCAGGTGGTGATCAGTTGACAGCTCAGCTCCTCTCTTCACCCGAGTGTCCAAGACACATGGCCGCAAGTCCAATGACACAGCTACAAAGTCGATCATTGAACTGCGGCCTAGGGCATCCTGGCGCCATGTGCACTTATGGACACCCTTGTGCTTCAACATGGTGTCCGTGATGGACAAACTGTGATTTGCACAGAAGTCCAACAACTGAACACCGCTTGGGTTCAGATCAGAGAGGTCGTTCCTCCCAATCACACCTCTCCAGGTCTCACTGTCATTGCCCTCGTGAGCGTTGAAGACCCCCAGTAAGACTACAGAGTCTCCAGGGTGTGCACTTTCCAGTACCCCCCCACAGACTCCAAGAAGGCTGGGTACTCTGAACTGCCGTTCGGCGCATAAGCGCAGACAACAGTCAGTACCTGTTCCCCAACCAGAAGGTGTAGGGAAGCTACCCTCTCGTCCACCGGAGAAAACCCCAACATGCACGCGTCAAGCCGTGGGGCCACACCTGCCCGACGTCTCTCGCCATGGGCAACTCCAGAAAAGAACAGTGTCCAGCTCCTCTCAAGTAGATTGGACCCAGAACCCGAGCAGTGCGTTGAGGTGAGCCCGACTATATCTAGCTGGTATCTCTCAACCTCCCACACCAGCTCACGCTCCTTTCCTGCCAGTGAAGTGACGTTCCAAGTTCCGAAAGCCAATTTCAGCAACCGAGGATCTCGACGCCCAGGCATTAATGGAAGTCATTCCTATTGAATTAAATAACTCTCCTTGATGCATAAACAAAACTTTTAAATGTGAAGTGTTTATTTTAATCAGATACAAGCAAGGGCTATAATTTTCATGAACAGGGTAGTTCCAGATCAATACATTAATACATACTTAATGAATTTAAAAAAAAATTATTTAAATATGCTAATGTATCATTCTTTGAACCTATGCATTAATTTATTTTATCCTTGCTTACTGCTGAACTATTTGTCTTTGCTAATTGTACATAGACATTTCAAAGTGAAGACAAGGGGGTTAATTACATGAAAACTAATAAAGAAAAATTCTTAAAATGGCATAAATCACACCTCAAAAGCCAAATCAATATTGACTGGATCAAGAAAACTGTTATATCATTTAATCTTTTTAGATTATTTAGACATTTACTCATTTACATGAATTAAACGTTCATCTTTTTTTCTGTAAATACTTAATAATTCATTCATTTGATCCCTAGAGTACCAACTACAATGCTCATTTAAAATTTCACAGCAAGACTAATAGCCAGACCATCACTTAGTTGAGCCTCTGCACTTGGGCCCACACAAAATGGAGCCATTTTTCTCAATAATGAGATTGATATTAATGAGCATGGCTCCTATCCAGAGACTTTCCTCCTACCCAAACAGATGTACCATAATTGTGTTGACAGATAGCACAAACACATAAGTCAAAATATTTTACACAAGGATTTAAATGTTGTGCAAAAATTGTCATGAATATATATTTAGTTATTACTCAACTGAAGATTTGTTGTTAAGACCATTAAATTATTAATGCTACTGTTTACCCATTGGTTTGTGTAAGAATGTAAGGTTTTATTGGTAGGTTGATTTTTTTTAAATGTTGCCCTGGGTGTAAACCCAATATTAGCATTTTATCATTTTAAGAATTAAAAAAAGTACAAAAAAAGTACAACAATTTTTTGACTAGAACATATGCAATTTTATTTTTAGCAGGACTGATTACAGTAATATACAAATACAGTAATATTCCAAATTAAAACAAACATTTTCAGTACATTTTAATTGGCAGACTTCTACAATTTAAATAACTAAACACCTTACACAATTCTTTTTTTTACCTACCCTTTTTTTTACCTTTACAGTTGATCATCTTCACGCTGCTTTATTCTAAATGAGTAGCTTATATAGCTGATGATGTTCAGGAAATATGAGCCAAAAGACTTATCTGATAATTAGGAACTATTTAGCTCGTCTTGTCAAAGGTGAAAACGTTACACACTCAATTTGTTCAATATAAGCAAATTAAAAAATGTATGCTTGCAATAGGCGGCACGGTGGCTTAGTGGTTAGCTCATTCGCCTCTCAGCGCTAGGGATTCCCGGTTCGAATCCCCATCTGGGTGGAGTTTCCATGTTCTCCCCGTGTCTGCGTGGGTTTCCTCCGGGTTCTCCGGTTTCCTCCCACAGTCCAAAAACATGGATCAAGTTAATTGAATTCTCAAAATTGCCCCCTATAGAGTGTGTCTGTGTGAGTGAGTGTGTGCCCAGCGATGAATTGGCGCCCTGTCCTGGGTCTATCTGCCCAGCGCCCGAGACGTTCTCCCCTGGATGGGCATGGGGAACCCCACCGCGACCCTAATAGAGGATAAGTGGGAGATAATGAATGAATGAATGAATGAATGCTTGCAATATAAAAAGTATGACGAAGGCATTTTACAGGCCTAGAGAAACATCTAGCCCTTTGGCTGTTTTTGTCAGGCCTGCATGAGGTCAGTGGAAAGCTATAGATCAAATGTGAATAAGTCCACCAAGTAGATTTAATATTTCATGAATGCACAATTAGGTAAAAACTTAATACTGCAATACATTGCCTTGAGAAGCTCTAAAAACCCTTCGTCTCTCTCTTTCCCTTTCTCTTCTCGATCCCTTGTATATTTTACCCAACTTCTTGTTTGTGTGTGTAGCATTTTGTTACATATGGGCATGACCGGCTTCATTTGCACAGTGAATAAAGTCTCCTTTATTTTTTCAGTAGATTTTATAGGTGAACAGGAAAAACTACAGAGAAATTGATGAGATCATATATATATATGTGTGTGTGTGTATGTATGTATGAATGTATGTATATATATATATATATATATATATATATATATATATATATATATATATATATAATTTTTGCTTTTTTTTCTCGTTCTTTTTAGTGGATTACATGTACATTCGCTGAACTCGAAGCACGGTCAAAAACATGTGTTTTTTTAAACCAGAACTTTTAATATGATATCCTACGATACTGTTAAACAATATATTACAGAAAGTAGATTTAAAGTAGAACCATATCACCATGGACTGCAAAGTAGCATTTTTGATCACTGCTGTGAGGCGACAGATTCAATTTTAAAATATTGCGCACAAAGTTTAAATAAAATTGTGTAAAGCAGTTTGCACTAGTCTTTAGGATATTTTTATTCCAATTTAGTGAGATGTAAACCAATCAGCTATGTGGTTTAAAGGTAGTGTATCCACACATGAGTGTTTTAAAGACAATTTCCTCTTATCCCAAGAATTACTTGGCCATATAACAAATGTTTTTCAATCTACATGCTAATTCTGATGTCATCAAACCATTTACACCATTTAACACACACACATTTTTCTCACACACAGCTGGTCTGTCCTCATAAACATCAAGCAACCTCACCAAGGCACCTTTACAACTGTTACTGCACTCTTTCCCCCCCACCTCTGTCCCTCTATGAGCCTTTCCTTTCTCTTTCCTCACCATGCATCATACTTTTTATTTAACAGCACACTTCCTCCATATTTCCGTGTTTTTTTTTGTCCATTTTCCATGTTTATAGCTTCCCAATCTCTTGCTCACTGTGGGAGTGCACAGTAATTAGGCAGTCAGACTGTGTTTACAGATGCAAAAGTGCTCTAATGTATTCCAACAGTTCACAGTAATTCCCCTACTT